>CM042753.1:4846553-4864097 GCA_022496165.2 Catalaphyllia jardinei | reverse complement strand
TCCAAAAACGAAATTGCACTCGCCGAAGCGGCTCGTGCAATTTCAGCTTTTTGAAAAACTCACTCGTGCAAATTAATTTCAAATTGAACTAAACCGTATGATTACCTATACAAATAAGACACAAAAAACAGTGATAAACATGTTGAATTTGTACATTTTATGACTTGACGTTTCGTATGTACTCTACAAACATTTTCAAAAGTAACCGTTGGTATTTAAAACAGCTATTTATATATAATAAAGGTGAGGGGACTGGAAACTAGATTAAGCAAATACTTAACAGTAAAATATAAAACTAGTACAGATTAATAAAGCATCAGCTTTTCACTTCCGACGTTGACGTTGAAAGCTGGCTCAAGTTCTTGAATAAGTAAGGTCTCTTTTATTTGCGATAGTCGGTTTTGCCCTTCGCTAAAATATCAAAATGATCCCACTTGATGTTATGCCCAGTGGCCTTGAAACTGTTTCCTTTCGCCTGTCGCTACGGATGGCAAGGATGGACTTGGATTGAAACTGGAAAAAATTCGCCAATTTTTTAAAGATTTGATGCTACATCTTCAAAAAATCCTCAAAAAATTTATTATGGTTAACGCTCTCTGATAGGAAACTGCAGGAATTGAAGCGACGGCAAAGCGGAGGTGAAGGGCTGCGCGCTGAAGGACCCCCAATTTAAAATAAGCTCCGCCAATCTGCTCCTGGCTTCGCCATCCCTGAAAATAACTTATGAATGCACACTTAAGTCGCCCCGAGTGTTTGCGTGGGTGTTGTCATGCTCCTCTCCCAGATTGAACGGCTGGGACTTGTGTGGAACATAAATAAGTAACTATTTAGATCTAGTCGTTTTAAGTCAACAGTAAACAAAGTCAGGCATTTGTACCGGCGTTATTTTAAAGAAAGCAGGTATTTTTGAAAGACTGCAGCCTCTTATAAAGTCTACTATGAGGTCATATGGTCTCTTGCTTCAAGTTATCATCGGAATGAAAAGAGGCATTTGAAAAATGCTCTTTGTTACGTGGGAAAAATGACACATAATAACAGTGTCAACAGGGGGTCAACTGTGGACTGTAAATTATCTACCCTGTCTTGAAGATGTTGGTATGTACAGTACAGTCTCTGTAGCAACCTCGTTTCCAGGACCTTTACGAGGTTGTCTCAGTAGTAAGAGGGAAAAAAAAGGAAAAAAAATTGAATCTCTCTCTGGGATCTTCCTCACCAGACTGCGCTCGGTCATTGCTCCTGCCAATTCGGTCATCGTCCAGGAGGATGCACGAGAAACTGAAAAAAAAAAACACTTCCCCTGCTCCAAGATACTTATGATAGCAATATAGGTTTATTACAAGTAAGGCGGGAAAACTGCTCCTAGGTCTCCGAAGATGCTCTTAACCATACCAACAGAATTTTTTCAACTGCATTTCGGAAAACGTTATATCATGTTTATCGCAATTCAAAAATCTAATTAACCAATATGGTTTTCATAAAGCCGTTTTTGGAATATGTTCTAAAAGTTAAAACTAGTCTGGATTACACGAAAGATGGAACATTTTAAAAATGTGATAATGAAACAGAAACAAGACATGGCCTTGAAAGTCAAATCCTGTTTTGTGAAAGAACAGAAACCGCTGGAGTCAGTGAGCGGCTGATTACCCGGCATAACATTCATTTTGAGTAAAACCTTCAAAATTTATTTTCTCTTCATGAGAGCAATCGCACGCAACTGCTCTATTCACCATGTGCACCATATTTAAAGAAACTTTTGTGGTTACATTTGGGCCATGGGATGTACCCAAGCCACAACCTCGTTCCCAGGGACTCTGAGCAAGTCAAGCAGGGAAACCGTGCAGAGCCACCTCAGAGGGGGCCACCTGATCATAGCCTGCTAAGCAGGTGTTAAAGGGGGAGGGTGAAGCAAAGCGCAGATCCTGGTATCCCTTTCTCGTTCACGCCTGCAACGATGATGTTCTGTCTAATAAACCGGCTATTTTCAGACACTGTTGATTTTAAACATATGCCACATTTCCGTGGGAGAAATAAAACCCAGTAAAACGTTAAATGGGACACGTTGGGTCGATATTAATTATCGACTGCCCGATTCACGTTTTCAATTTTACATCCAGCAAATCGAACTTCATGTAACAAAACAGCCGTGGAAATATGATAGATGAAAATTAGAAACGGTATTGCATTTCTCTAAATATATCACACAAGAAACCTTATTTAACGGAAACAAATGAGAAGCTGATTTGCGCAAGACTATTGAGGTCTATTGAGCCAAGAAGTGGTAATAAAAAAACAACTTCCGGTCTTGCCTTTCCTGTGTCGTTAAATTGACACAAAAGTCGTCAAATGCTGTATTGACTGAACGAGAGATCAACATCGAAGCACGTAGCAATTGTTTAAAACAGTATTTATAGTTCAGTCAACACCAGTCTGTCAGCGTGGTGACAGCTTCAGAGTCATTCATTTACACATAAGCATTAACGACCTAAGTGTAGCGCTTCAGTAGTTATTCAGTGGGTGGAACTGACCGAGTCAACAGTGGAATTTCTAGACTCTCTAAACCTCTGCGTATCATTGCCCTTGACGGACGTGGCTGCCTTGTGTTGAAGAACTGAGATCATGTCATCCCAGATAACAAGACAAAGATCTACAGAGGGCAGTGGGGAAGCCAAGGATTTGGAAACTCAACCGAGTAACGTTATAGATTCAGTTATGGATGACAAACCTTCGTTTTGTTTGAACGAGGAGCAGAGAAAGATGAAGTCGTTTCACGAACGTAAAACTGATGTGGATTCAGCCATAGAGTGGATCGTAAAAGAGATTGTAAGTACCGATTTATTCTTAAATATCAGACTCAAAGATAATCTTGTTATGCATGTGAAAGAAAATCACGCAATACACAGCTGATAGAGATTACAAACCAAAACATTTTCTATGACTCATTAAGACCACCACTTGGGACAATCGCCCTTTTACGCAGATTATTTACATGTTAGAAATATCAGTCATGCAATGTCGCAAGAGAAATCCAGATGTCTTTCGTTTAAAATTCACAAGGTGACAAGGACAATCTAAAGCTTGTTACCTTCCACCTGGCACAGTTTCTGAGCACAGACAGCACAATATTTTTTTTTCTTATCTGTCGTCATCAATAACGGCTCAGTACTTCTAGTGACCTCTGCAAAACGGGGGCACGTGTTTTGAAAGTAAACACGTCACTGTGTTCTTCTAGAAAAACAATCCCTGCAGTGTTTATATTGCACTAGCCACAGGAAGCCTGTCTGTACCGCGTGTCACTGGGGCGTGTTAAAATTTTTGTGAAAGTCAAGAGCCGCTATATTTTTTGGATGAAAAAAAAGTTACTTTAACATTTCATGCATTTTAGCTTAGCTTACGCGTGCAGCTGATAGATTCTTCTTGGGCACCGTGTTAGAAAGAAAACATTGATAGCAATTTTTTTTGGCCATCACGCGCGGTTTGCCTTTATCGGTATGGTACACCCCATATCTGCTCATATCATCAGCCCCGGAGCAATTGCAAGATCTCTTGTTTGGGCCGGTTTCGCTCACCGCGCAGACTGTATTGTCTGGGTTTCACATGCTGGCTCTCTTTTCGGTCTCACCCGAATGCCTTCGATTTACAAGCCGATGACAAGAGAGGCTTCTATCCAGTTTAAAACTGTTTAAAACCTCACTGAATGGGAGAGATTATTTTTAGTCCACTGTAAATTAGAGAAGTTTTATTACCTAGGTTTTTTTACTGTAGACTAGTTAATTTGCAGTTCGTTTAAGTTAATGTAATGTATTGTTAATTACTCCATTCCTGTTAATATAGTTCATTTATTCTTTGTAATTTTTACACGACTCCTAGGAAGACCATTTTTATGATAAGATTTTCGTGTTTAAATAAATGATTGATTGATTTGCATGGTAGGACCATGGGTCTGTAACCTGGGTACTAGAGGTGTCATTCTCATTCACGAGTAGATTAATAAGGCTCCGTCTTCAAACGAAAACGGATCGGAGCTGTTTTGCTCCGCACACGGCTATCGTCCACTCTACAACGCCGAAAACGACCGATAACGGAGCCATTCGAAAACGCCCTCCAGAGTGGAGTGATTTGAAAACGATGCTTTTTGAAAACGTTGTTTTCTAATGTGGATGGAGAAAACGATGCTATCTGAAAACGGTGACGTCATCAACAGGGCGCCAGACCACTCGACAGTATCCAAAATGGCGGACAGACGCTACCATGCGAACTGAGGGTATAAAAGCGTTTTCAAGACAGATATGGCGTTGTAATGTGGACGGGCAAAAACGGTACGAAAACGATGTGTGGACGCGAATCCTTTTGAAAACGTAGCAAAACAGCTCCGTTTTCGTTTAAAAACGGATTAGTGTGGACGGGGCCTAAAAAACCCCTCCGAGACCCAGGGTTCCAGAGGTTTGCATCCAGTCAAGTCGTGTTTTTTTAGAAAGTGGGGGCGCAGTTGTAGCTCACGAGCATTCAAGAGGGAGGGATGAGTGGAGGACAATGGAAAACGGGGTAGCATCCACTGCGGCAGGAAGGGAGGGGGGGCGGAGGCTACCTGAAGGAGCGTCTTCAGCGAAAATCATTTTTAAGTTACAAGAAACCATCATTTATTTTGGGGTGAATTACTTCCTGAATTATTTCTCATTCTACGATCCGAGACAGAAAAAAAGAGAAAACAACCCCCCTGAAAAAAACAAACAAACAGAGAGAGACAGAGAATGAAGTGGTACTTTCTGATTATGTAGGAGCTAGAAGCCCCGTGAACAAAACAGTGTCACTTACGAAAATTTTGCGATTTTACTCCCACAGAAATTCCTAAAGCAGCAAGACCAAAATCTAATGAGACAGTTTGTCAAGCTCCGAGGTGTGCTAAACTCGATAAAGAATCGTCCACCAGTCTCACCCAATCGTACATTCAGTCTTCCCGAGAACTCTCCGATTTCTCCGGTCAGTCCACTTTATCGGATCTCCGAAGATTCTCCGGAGACAAACTTCAGTGACGAGACTTCTCCGGGGTTAAGACGAAGAGCACATTCGGATTCTGCGAGATCTGTACCGCAAAACTATCCTGTGTCTTTGGACGGAAGCGACGATTACGAGCATTTCGCGATATGAAGGATAGACAAAATTGAAAGGATGTGCCCGCATGACTCTTGATCTTGAACATAGACAACGGCTTTCTTCAGGCGCGTAGACGAAACAGAGGGTCGTCAATTTGTTTATGATTTATAATAAGGGTGGTTGGAGTCCTCATACTGGACACAAAATAAACATTTGCTGTAATAAAACGTGCTTTTCAATACTTTAAAACTTCGCTTTCGCTGCAAGGCGCGTGAAAATGTGGTCGCTAAATGCGAACTTGGTCTTTGAGGAACCTCACCAGTTGACTAAATTCGCTTAATAGGTCCGTTTAAACCATATTTGGCAGAGAACATTTCCCTTCAAAGCTCTAATTGCAATCTTTTGGGACTTGCAGCCACTGTGGCCTTCTTCGCTAACGAAGCCCGATTTACTCACATTTGGGTGTTCTTTCGGGCATGTTCTCTCCAAAACGAAGTCGGTGACCCCCATTTTTTTTTACATTTCTGACATCATCTTTCAATGGTAAAGTTTTCAGAAAAAAAATCAATGTTAGAAAATTAAGTTCCTGAACCGACGATGTTGGCTTCACTACTCAACGACACATCGGACAGTGTTCCCTCAAGGCAGCTCAGTCAAGTAACGTTGCAGGTTGTTTCGGTCGTAATTCTTTCCGAGGCCGCAAAAAAACTTCAGAAGTGTTTAAGTGTTGCAAAGCCACTACAAGACGTTCTTCAGGAATAAAAGAGTTTAGAGAACAAGTTGTCGTGAGCGCCCTGAAGGAAGTCAGCCACAGGAGCTGTAGTGGACGCCTCCTCCACGGTGGACTTCTCGAACCTGTCAGCAAATTCACACAGCATAGTTAGCAACTACACGTACACAATTCTACGTGAGATGACGTATATGACCTCCCTAAGTGCTACACCTCAAAGTGGTGGAGAGGTTTGTGTGCCTTAGTGACCCTGGAGCTGTACCAGGTGAGACTGCAGTCCCTGGTAGGTTCAACCTTGCTGGGCAGGTTCCAGGTGAAAGGTCAGACAAACTGAAGCACCTGGCCCTCCAGGTTGGGGCTTGGGAGGAGGGCCAATAACAATTCTGTAAAACACGTCACATTACGGAAACCGTGAGTACTTTTCAAGAATTGTATGTGACGGAAGAAGAGACTGGCTAGGTTCCCTAGGATTTTAATATCGTGTTTACGGACTACCAGAGCCGGATGACATTGGAGGGTGAAGGCCACTGTGAAGCACGCCGACCGATAGAGTCACTTAAGCCCACAAATTTGATAAACATCTAAATGTAAGAACCATGTACATGCGATAGGAAAATCAGCTCAGATAGTGAAAGAAATGCAGAATAACAATCTTGACATCTTTTGGATCAGCGAATGCAGATGGAAGTAAAGAGAAGGAGATGGAGGTTTTTAGGACACGTTCTCGGGATGTCCAGAGAATATCACTGTGCCGCAACACTCCCCTGGACACCTACGGGCAAAAGGAAAGTCGGCCGCCCCAAAACAACCTGGCGCCGTACTGTGGAGAAAGAGAGAACAATGGCGGGCTGGAAGTACTGGGAGCTCTGGCAAAAGACAGGAGAGTGGAAGAGGAGTAGTGCGGCCTTATGTGCAACGGAGGCTGTGCGCGAAGACGATAGGTGAGGTGACGTATATGAAGATGGATGTAAAATTCGTTCCTCTCAACGGAATAGTTTGAGCTGGTAAAGATGTGCTACTGGCTAGAATTTCTGCTAGGAAGAGAAAACGTGCTTTGCTTTCGATTAAAAAGTGTCAAGGACTCCAAATTCTCCAAATATTTAAAACAACCCTTACTTTTTCCTTATTTCCTCGGCCGTCTTTTGCATTTCAAACTGGATGGACTGGGCCTGCAGGTTATAAATAGATGTAGAATTAATAACAATAGATTACGAAAGTCTTCTGGCTGCTAATCCAATCATAGAATCAATTATCGAGTCAATCATTGCGCCAATCGTTGAGCCACTGATGGAATCTTGTGCCAATCATTGTAGCGGGAAAAGTACCAACAAGCCAATCAGGACTCAGAAGTAATAGTGCAACTGGTGAAAAGCACGGGAAAGAATGCAGCAGATGGCAGGCGTGGCGAAACATGCTATCGGTTGCAACTGCGGGAAGAACTTTGACTTTGTTGTTCATTGGCTAAGCAGACAATAGTGATGCTGTGATTGGCCGATACAATAAGAACTGCAGAATTCAAGAAGGCACAAAAGCAAAGCAAGAAAATCTCGCTGCAAAACCAGGCCTAAGTACATTTAGAAATATTTACAGTTTCTTGGCGTTTATCGAAGGGTTAAGACAGAACCTACAATCCCGGCCAAAAGTAGTTGGGACACGTGAGCTGTATCACAGATCCCCCATCCCCCTAATCAATGTTGGACAATATCGCGTTTTTTCCAACGAAAAGGGAAAAAATCACCTGATTATCAACATTGAAAGTGGGAGGAGGGGAGAACTTTCTTCGTGTCCCAACTCTTTTGTATGGGTTTGTAGTTTTTGATCAAACAGAGAGTTTCTCGAACTTCACCAAATCTCTTTTAGGTATTCCTCTAATACTGGACTAGCCATGAGAAGCTAATGACAGCGCGCAAATGGACATCAAAAAAATTAAGTGAAATTGCCCCTGCTAACGCAAGAACGACAATTGGGAGTCCAGGCACTACTCGCAAATTCAAACTAATGATATCAGTTACCTGCAAAGGACCAATATTGCCAAGTCTCACAGCGCTGGCAATCACTGTGCGCAGTGTCGAGAACAGAAAAAGTTGTTGCGTCTGAACAAGCGACAGCTGTAACAGGCCACAAATAAAGCCAAACACTGCTGCAAAGTGACCATGCAGGCGCTTGTTTTCGAGTTCGACCTGAAATGAAACAGAAACAACTTCTAATAAGGTGAATTAGGGAGCGCGACAATCGGCCAAAATGTGGACATTGTGGTTGGTAACCAAATGATACAGAAACTTTGCCTAAATTATCTTTTAAAAATGCAAGAGAATTCCAGATGTCTCAGCTTGTTTCCAGTTGTCACGCAATATCTGAACGATTCTTTCGCGCGGTTTTGTTGTCGCACTTCATTGCCGTGAAAAAGATTGCCCTGTTTTAAACAAGACACATAACCCGTGTGGACGACGTCTATGGTCTGGACAAACTCGGCCAAGTTTTTTCAGTGCCTCAAATATAAAGACGGGCTCGATACGTGTTATACGTCAAGACCAACAATGTATCTGTTTTCATGGTGCGTCTTGAACGACGAACTAAGAAACGAACTTGTCTGATAGGGATCATTCGTCTAGACGTATTAACTCGACCTATGCTTCGAAATATGCTTCGGAATGGTTACTCTACCAGTGTCAATATAAACCTACAAGCGGAAAACACACACTATTTTGTCAAGAGGAACTGAGGGCTCACTGGGTCTGATACTTTTTCACGTTTCACACCAGACACATAAAACAGGTAACCCAAAATTCGTTTCCACGCATCACGGGACTCCCGTATAAAAGAGGCCATTTACAGCAGTACTAATCGAGGATCATTACCATGTGCGAGCTTGTGACTGCCGAGAGGAAACTGGAACGAGCTGGAGTACTAATTCTCAGGGGTGGAGAAGGTGAAGTAAGTGAGATAAAGAGCCCATTTCTGAATTGGCTTAAGCCTCTGTATCAAATCGAGGCCTGGCGCAAAACCATTTATATAAAAAATGAGTTTAAACTGAATCTGATTCTCATTTTTATAAGAAAGTGGCTAAATGTAATTTGGAAATATCCTATTAGATTCAGGGTTGCCACCCACCAGAGCGTCTTTTTCTTGACTTTGCTCTGACTACTTTTCACTTACCATGCAGGATGATTATTCGGGCATGAATCAACAAAACTAAGGATGGCTCACGTAATGTAAACATTACTGCCTTGTCTATAAGAAAACATCTAAAATAATTTGCAAATCTTAAGATAAAACTCCCTGACTTCTCACTGACTTTGAACAGGGATTCAGACACTCCCTAGCCTGATACACACCTCCCTGACTTTTCCCTGACTGTGGCAACCCTGAGACTTCAACAAATGCTTTAGCATTCAAATGGACGTGAACTCCTCTTTGAGCAGGATGTACATACCTGTAAATTCTTCATTTCTTGATTTCCAAAAGTTTTGCAAGCTGTATCAAGTAAGGAGCTCCCCTATGGAAATAAGAAAAATATTTCAGTTCAGTGGCACGCTCTAAAATGGTTATTTTTATACCCTTGGTTTAGATCATTTTAGTTTCCCTTACTAGGAATACAAGGAGGGGGTTGTGGGAGGCAGGGGCAGGGCATGAATTCCATTTCTCCACCATATGTTTTTCCAAAAACTTATTGTGATTCCCAGTTGCAGTGACCTAAATCCTATTTTCCCAATGTGTAGTTCCAGAAAATATCCATACCCCCCCCCCACGGAAGGGATTTTCCTTATGACCCCGCATCCCCTCTGGATTTTCCAAAATCGGCTTACAAAATGGACCCCACCCCTCTGGAAATTCCATTTTTGTCGCACACCCCCTGGAAATGTTATCATTCCTTGCGGAAACCAAAAATAACCCATGCTTTAGCGCAAAATACCGAATTTTGATTATTCCGAAAATTTTGGTGGATACTGTGACCAACAAATCACCAGAGGATACGGATGCCTTCGCAGAATTTGCGATAATTATAGATTTAATACCGTCAATTCCGCTTCATAATTTTGACAAAACAACATTCACTGTAAAAGTTAATTTTCAAGACCATTGAGAGAGAAATGCGGACCAAAGGTCTGGAAGCGCTATGTTGATGACAGTTTCGTAATTATCAAGAAGGACGCTGTCTCTTCTTTTCACAACACTCTAAACGCATCCGAGCCCAAAATTTCTTTCACTATTGAACTTGAAAACAATGGTCAAATTGCCTTCTTGGACACTTTGGTTTCCAGAAGAAACGGTGTTGTTGTCATTGATGTTTATCGGAAGCCAACCCATACTGACAGATATCTGGATTTCTCTTCTCACCACGATAAGAAACACAAAATCAGCACGGCCTCAACCCTTTTGTTTCGGGCTTCGAGCCTCCCTAGCAGCCATGAAGGAAAAACACGGGAAACCAACCACGTCAGAGCCGCGTTAGAGGCTAACGGCTACCCATCGTCTATTATTTCTACCATCCTTAATAAAAAGCCACCGCCACCTACAGTTCCCCCGCCAGAAGAATTGGTTTCTATGTTTTTCAAATGGGCTGATCCATCTGATACTCACAAGGGTTTTGCATGCCTCCCCTACATCATCGGCCTAACTGAGCCTCTCACGAGATTACTCCGTAAAAATGAAATCCGCGTTGTCAACAAACCATTCAAAACCCTTCAACAAGAATTCCCGTCTCCGAAGTTCAGACAACCATCAGATCTCCAATCCAATGTTGTTTATAAAATCCCATGCAAAGACTGTCCATGGAACTACATAGGAGAAACCGGAAGATGTTTTCAAACCCGAAAAAAGGAACACCAACGAAATTTGAAGAACTATGCAAAGGGCTCAAACGTTGCAAACCATGCGTGGAAAAACAATCACTCCATTGACTTCGATAATGCTTGTGTCATTGACAAAGGCAATTACCGCGTTCGAAAAACACTAGAATCATGGCATACAGCAAAAACTTTCGACGCGGAAAATAACTCCAATCCGTTGCCTAGGCAATACTCCATTTTTTGTAATTAGCCTCCCTTTTTTGCATTATTTTTCACTCCTTTCACACCTCTTTTTGTATTACACTTTTACAAATTTTTTCGCACCCCTTTTCGTGTATATTCCCTCCACGCGCTTACATTTTTTCATTCGTGAAAGGTTGTAGACTGATAGCCGAAAGCTTATGATTGTTTTTAACCTTTTTTAGCCAGAGAACGTTTTTTATAATTTAAATATGTCTTATCCTGGTTATAGTTCTATTTTTACTCTTTATTTATACTTAAATCATCCTAAAACGATTATAAAATACTGAATCTATTGTAACTAATCTCGATAAACACAAACAGGGCATCAGGGACGAGCATCTCGTTTATTGATACAGCGAGCGTTTTGCATCATCACCATAAAGAAATTACAGCAGTGAATAAACAATAAAGCAAAGTAAAAAGAGATGCCTTTGAGTGGCTCTTGCATAACTTATAAAATCTTGATAGCCTACAAGCCCCTAGGGATTCATCATACCTGCAAGCACGCCTAAAGTTAAGTACTTCTACAGTTAACACGAATCATACATAATGAACATACTCCAGTGTCATTGGCAAAACGTTACAAAATACGGAAAAAATATATCAACCCACTCCGCCATTTTGGATAAGGCAAAATGGGGGAAACAAATTCTGACGCTGGCTGATTGCTGGCGCAAGTAGCACGTGACAAAATATTTTTAGGGATTTGGAAAATATATTTTCGGATTTGCAAAATATTTTTCTGGATTTTGCGAAAATTCTTGGATTTGTAAACTTGTTTCGGATTTACAAAATAATATTTGTGGATTCAATAATTTTATTAAGATTTGTAATAGTTTCTCAGATTGGATAAACTCTTCAATGATGATTTGCAAAAAACATTACGATCTAAAATATTTTTTCGGATTTTGAAAACATTTTTTCGGAGTTCGTAAATATTTTGGGATTGTCCCTTATCGGCTTCCGTAGTTGCAAGCACCATGCCAACGTTTGAAAACATTTCAGCCACGCACACTACCGGGGTAGGACTGATCTGAGGAACTGCAGACCGGAGAACCTGCGAAACCTATATTTTTTGTAATAAAATTAAAAAAAATAAAAAGTAGTAATAATAAAAATGTCTACGAGTGGTTTAGTTCTTAAAAACAACGGAAAGAAAAAAAAAGGAAAGAAAAATAAAAAGGGAGAAGGCAAACAAAAATGATAGCGTACAACGGGTATTTTTTGTCGGTCACCCATCCAAGTTCTAACCCGGCCGGATTGGGCTTTACTTCGGCGATCGGACGACGAGCACGCTTTCCTTGTGGTATCACACGCAGACAATACAAGGTATGAATGGTTCGCGTAAGTTGAAAAAAGCGAAATGATAAGCGAGAAATTACTAGAAATTGTAAAATTCAAACAAACAAACATTAGCAACAAGTGTTCCGTTTAAGTTTCCGGTCAATTTCTTATTTCCGGTATCATAGTCACGTGGTACTGTAGTGCCACTTGAATGGCCGAATGGCGCTTCCATCTCAATGCTGGGTAAGTACAACAGTCGTTTGCCGAGTTACATCGGTTGCATTTCACAAATAGACTGAGTGCCTCTGACCTTGCTTGAAACAGGATGAAGAACTCCAAGCCTGAAGTGATTGATCTAACCAAGGAAAGGTAGGGAACTTGGGCTTTGCTTCAAGTCACGCACATGGCATGTGAATTGTTTACAGCGTCTTCAGCTATTTGTGTTCAAAAGTGATTTTTATTTATTAATTTTGTATTTCTTTTGTATGCAGTGATGTTACGATGTCAAGCCTAGAGAAAATTAACAGGTTAGGAAAGACCTTTTATCAGTTTGACCCCAGTATGACCGGACGACGGTTGCCTTTTACCCACGTGCGTGTAAGATTGGTGATTGAATTGAAGGTTTTTAGAAGGTTTGAAATTAACTTGTAAATATATTTCAACTCGGATACGCAATGTCTCATTAGTTTGCGTCCATAATGTTCCTTAAGCCATCTTGCAAATCTTGCAATGGATCTTCTGGTGTCAGTTCCTTTGAACCACCCTGTATATGTTGATGGTATAAGATGTTAATATTTTTGTGATTTGAATTTTCTATATGGGCATTAAATTGGGCGTATTTAAAGTTTGCAAGATTTTTATTGCCAGGTCTTTAATTGTGCGATTTATTTATAATCACGAAGAACGCCAACTTAAAGACCCAAGAGTGTATGTCATGCATGGCGTAACAACAAACAAGGACTCAATAGTGCAATACGATTCCACTTAAGTCCACTTACGGCTACTTTTTGCCTTTTTACATTACTTGGTAACTTCATTTAAAATTCGTGATAGGGAACATTTAGCAAGTGGTTCACAAGAAGAAACCGAAAAGTTTAAAGAAGAAGAACATGAAGAAGAAAAGGTACTTAGCTTTTTAAGTTTTGTTTTCAATATTTTCCATGGAATACGTGTACCTTTTTTTAATAGGCATAGTGTTTAGACGTAAAAAAGTTTTATTTTATGAAAAGTCAAAAGTGACATCATTACAGCACAAGATAAAAGGTTCTGTGAATTGTTGAAATGAGTTCTTTCTTTCATTTATTGGCAGTGACACAGATTTTTCCCAAGACCTACCCACGAACGATAACAGAACCCACCGTAATAACGGTACACGCGTGTGGACATATGAAGTTCAAAGAAAAACAGATGGAAGCCTTAACAAGACCATGCTTGCAAAACAGGCAATACAACCTGATGAACGACGAACGTTTGGCAAATATGTGACCATCAGAAGAACATATCGCAAGAATAAATCCTGTGAAGATTTTCAGCAAATCATAACATATGCAGAGGAAAATGGTAATGTTGTCAACAATCTAGCAATAATGCAGTACGTCTTCAAGGTAATCAGAAAGATAAAACGGTCCCTTATCTTCCCGTGAATCTGACGACACGCGAAAAAATCAAGGACTGTGTTCGTCATCAAAAGCCCACTAAGGCTATGGGGAAACTTAGTCAGCAAACGAACATGATCAACGCTGAAAGTAGTGCAGCTATGGCTCGAGATTTAAAGCAAATAAAAAACATGGCGCCGTCTTTTTTGCGTATCTTGGTTTGTGTTCGCCCGGAGGGGGGGATTCGATATATCCCTGGGTGGGGAGGTGCGGCGCGGCCCCTCGTACCCTTAAGGCAGGATTCCGATTTTTTTAGACCCTGTTTAAGAAATTTAACCCGAATATTAATTAACAAGCGCTAGTAAAAATTCTGCTGTTTATCGTCCAAGAAAAGACATCCTGTTTAAGACAAAAATTGATAAATCGATACCCTGATTAAGGCAAAAAAATGATAAATTCGATACCCTGTTTAAGACAAAAATCCCGAAAAACATACCCTGGCTGCCCGCACGTCCCCATTAAGCCCTTATAAGGGAGTACCCCCCGGGCCCAAAGGTTATGGCCGCTCGTTGTGTTTACATCTGTTGTTTGAATATGTTTATGATTATCTGTAGATAGTTAAAACTTGGCGTGTAATAATTAGAAGATAAATAATTTCAAACTGTTTTGGGATCAAATTTACCCACAAGTTATTTTATGTGACACTTAACCTTAGTTATGTATTTTATTTTATTTCTTTGATTGTCAGGAAAATAGATTTCTAATTGACGTTAATCAAATAAAAGTTGTGTTTATGGTTATGGTACAAGGGTATGAAAGCAATATCATCACAGAGAGCACCGTTATTACGAACAAAGGGTCACCAAAATGATACAGAACTTTCATTTGGGCAGTAGTTTTTCAGGGTCTCGATTTTTTCATAGATTGCGCGACAAGCTGAAAAAAGGGGCCGAGATAAAGGTATGACATATTACATAAAAAAATTTACGTTTTTAAAAGCAGAATGAATAAGTTGGTTTTCTCTTGGCCCTTCACTCGATTGAGAAGAGAAGTCGTTAATATTTCGCAATTCCCTACAGTACCTAACAGCGTATTACAGTTGGGAATGCTTATGAGGCTCCGTTTACACGGATCCAGACAAATCTTTGCACGGACAAAAACTTGCACGGTTCCAACTTGCGTTTACACGAGACCGGCGGAATTGGACGAATTTTTGAACGGCTAAGTGTGCAAGTTTGGGACCTGAAAAAAACAGGTCAACTTTTTTGACCGGCACGGTTCCATATTTCGTACGGACTCGTGTAAACACCCGAACAGTGCAACTTTTTGCTCAGATAGCGCGGTTATGGCCTGGAATCAAATGCCGCAACTGGTCTAAACTTTGCACGGATCCGTGTAAACACCACTGCAACTGAATTTGCACGGATCCATGTAAACAGGCGGTCCAGGAACAAAATTCGTCCGCGCAAAAATTTGTCCGGACCCGTGTAAACGGGGCCTGAGTGTTATGGTATCAGCTGTATCGCTCATATCGTAGTCGAAAACTGAGACGGAGATAAATCAACACGAGTGAAATCCAGGCTTTGTACGAGTAACAAGGGTAACACATCAAGGGTGAAACCAAAACTGATTACACATACATACTGGGGTCAAACTGATAAAAGGTCTTTCGTAACCTGTTAATTTTCTCTAGGCTTGACATCGTAACATCACTGCATACAAAAGAAATACAAAATTAATAAATGAAAATCACTTTTGAACATAAATAGCTGAAGATGCTGTAAACAATTCACATGCCATGTGCGTGACTTGAAGCGAAGCCCAAGTTCCCCACCTTTCCTTGGTTAGATCAATCACTTCAGGCTTGGAGTTCTTCATCCTGTTTCAAGCAAGGTCAGAGGCATTCAGTCTATTTGTGAAATGCAACCGATGTAACTCGGCAAACGACTGTTGTACTTACCCAGCATTGAGATGGAAGCGCCATTCGGCCATTTTAGTGGCACTGCAGGAAAGCGTGCTCGTCGCCCGATCGCCAAAGTTAAGCCCAATCTGGCCGGGTTAGAACTTGGATGGGTGACCGACAAAAAAATACCCCTCGTTGTACGCTATCTTTTTTGTTTGCCTTCTCCCTTTTTATTTTTCTTTTCTTTTTTTTCTTTCTCCGTTGTTTTTAAGAACTAAACCACTCGTAGACATTTTTTATTATTACTACTTTTTATTTTTTTTTAATTTTATTACAAAAAATATAGGTTCCGCAGGTTTCGGCGGTTCCCCAGGTTCCTCAAGTTCCCCGGTCTGCAGTTCCTCGGATTAGTCTTACCGGGACTACAATTAATTGGAATGTAAACAAACTTGTGTGAATGGATTCATGTTATACTCGCCACCATTCAGGTTTCCCTTAAATTTCATTTACTTGGCCGCAAATGTAAATGTCATAATTTCTGCGTGACTCAAAGCGGGTGTGGAACAATTTTTTTCCCGCTTTTATGCGGAAATATTGAAGCAGCAACTCGTTTATTAAGTCTTATCTAATTTCTGCATGCGGCTCGCTTAAAAATATACTTGCCTCCTGAACTATAATAGTTACGGTAGTGTAATCATTGTTAACGAGATAAGAGGTCTGTTATCTACCGATTCCGAAGTTTTGCTAATCCAATGTTGATGCACTCTTTCAGTTCAACGCTATTTTTCACGCTTGCGACGACAACTTAAAACTGCGACGAAATCTGCCAGCTGAAACGATACAGATAAGAGTGACAAAAGTACCTGGTCAAGTGCGGTAGACAATTATTCCATCAGGCACGATTAATTTGTCCACTTTCCACAACATGCGCTTCGACACCAGCCGCTTCTTGGGAAAATGATCGGACTCTAGCGGCGACAGAATATCGAGCTTAACCAGCACAAAAATCTTTAAATTAGCAAGAGTTATTTTTTTCCGTTCGCGACTCGAGAAGCAAAATGTAAACGACGAAACTTTATATACAACTGTACATGTATGAAATTTGAGACCGGTCTGGAACAAAACAAAAATCATTGAAACAACCCCCCTCCCCCCTCCGGAAATTCCTGGGCCTTTGAACCCCCCACCCCCGGAATTTCCAATCCCTTCCGTGGGGGGGGGGGGGGTATGGATATTTTCTGGAACTACACAATGAAAAAAGGACTAATATAAGTACACATTTTACCTCTTCAGGTCCTTCATCATGATCACTGTGCCAAAATAATAAACACAGACGTACAAGAGGTAATGAAAATTACCATTAATTTAGGGGATAATGTTGTGATTTACCACCAACTTCTCAAAAACAATATGAAATCATCAGAAGGAATACAAGAGGCCGTAGAAATAAATAAATATAATTCACAATTGAAGGGGTGAGTGGAATAAAATCCCTAAGTGACTATTGGAAATTAGTATCATCCAACTAGTGGACTAATGCAAATTCTGCATTTTGATTGGCTACGCTACTAGGGGACTAATAGTAATAGTCATCGAGTAGCGAAATTCGCCAGTTTTTCTTTCATTTTTTTCCCAAATAAATATTTCTTTAACTTGCATTTGCTAACTTTATTACTGCCTTTGTTGTCCGACTAGTTGGACTAGTTGTCCGACTATGAATGTTGTGCCGCGTAGCACTATGAACACAAATGATGTAACAGAGAATTAACTCTGAAGTGTAAATTTTAGTGCTAATGAAACCCATGAATAACCCACTGGGCGTTAGCCCTAGTAAAGGGAATCAGGGAACTCAGTCGGCAGAGTAGATCTATTCCGGAGGTCGTGGGTTCGATTCCCACCGAGGTCAAA
>CM042753.1:4829147-4846543 GCA_022496165.2 Catalaphyllia jardinei | reverse complement strand
CCTCGCGTGGTTCCCTGATTCCCTTTACTAGGGCTAACGCCCAGTGGATTATTCATGGGTTTCATTAGCACTAAAATTTACACTTCAGAGTTAATTCTCTGTTACATCATTTGTGTTCATAGTGCTACGCGGCACAACATTCATATGTACCCTTACTTTCTCTTCGCCGCGATTCACCATCTAAATCGACTCCGACTTTCTCTGTCCGACCTCGTAGCTCAGTCGGCAGAGTGACGGTAGATCTATTCCGGAGGTCGTGGGTTCGATTCCCACCGAGGTCAAAAGATTTTTTCTTTACCTCGTGTGGTTCCCTGATTCCCTTTACTAGGGCTAACGCCCAGTGGGTTATTCATGGGTTTCATTAGCACTAAAATCTACACTTCAGAGTTAATTCTCTGTTACATCATAGTTGTCCGACTAGTTGACCTGTGGCCCTTTCGGGCGAAGGGTCTAATTGTTAAATACTGAGGCAGCCAGTTTACTCTTGTCTTCATTATTGCCCAAAAAGAACTAGTAATAACTACTGGTTCTTTTGAAACAACAACTAAAACCAGAGTAAACTGTGGAAATTGCTTGTAGGTATTTCAATCCTAGCTGCCTCAAAATTTTCCGAAAGTCACTTAGGGCTTTATTCCACTCACCCCTTCGATTGCTCTAGTTTTGAAATTAACAAAAATGGCAGATTTATTTTGACCATCTCAACAGACTCTTTTTCTTCACACTGCTACGTGTATACTGTATTAGCCCTAACCTCTCATTCAGCTACTTATGTAAAAAATTAATGTAACCTTTATTTACCCTTGGCAGTGTTTGAGGCACAACTGCTAGTGGGGCGAAGTAAACAGCTGAAACAACTAATTGAAATTGAACACAACATTGTTAAGAATCCCAACTGGCCGTAGGCTCGATTACCAGCTGGCCGGAGTCAAACCAGTTGGGTATTTACAAGTATGGCCAAGGATTTCAACTTGGGGCTATTGAGAAACAAATCCAGGTAGTGGTCAAAGCAGGACTCGAATCCGGGACCATGGGATTGTGAGTCCGACACACTGACCACTACTACTTTCAATGCTGTATCAAACAAAAGGGGAGAAATAACAAGAATGAAGGATCTCATCACTGCAGAAGGTCACCTTGATTTTATTATTTAAATTACATTCTCTGTGGTAGAATGTCCAGAATTCATGTATATTAAGGGCAAACCACAAAAAAATTATGTACTGACCTGCCTGAAGCTTGCTCTGTTAGCCACATGATTACTAAGATAGGCCTGAATTATCTGATCCAGCTCTATGATTCTCTCAACATTGTGACAATCCTTGTGTGATTCATTGACAAATGGAAGACTAAATGATGCTGAAAATATTCACCATAGGCTTAATTTACTTTCAGAGAAGAAAGTTTTTGTTAATGCCTTGCTCAAGAATATGAGACAATTAAGAGCACAGGTCATATGACGTCCGGATAAGCTCAGTAGACACAAAATTGAACAAAATTAATTAGGAAAGACCACCCCTAATACAGAGAACATGACAAAGTTCATATATGTATATCATAACTAATCATTTGACCCAATAATGCGATGAATACCAGCAGTAAGCAATTGATGCATGGCAATTATCAACATGTACTGTATATCCTACGTGAAAACAATGTAATTTACTTTACTATCAAATTGACACTATGCCCCTGTAAGTTGTCCCCCCAAGTGTACAGTAGATCACATTTTGAAGTTTAAGGGTTAGAATATTGAATGATGCAGTACTCAATTTTCAGACCAAAATAAATATAAGAATTTATTACTCATGAGAGTAATGAGAATTTCATATAATTCATGCATTGTATTAAAACCACTCAAAAGTTCCAGTTGGCATACCTGCATTTTGAAGGCATGACAAAACAAAGACTTTAAATGCATCTATAGAGAAAGAACAAAGAGCATAAAAAATGACATAATGACAGATTAAAATTATGCCACTGAAGCAATTATTTATCATATGGGTTGCATACTCACTTAAGTCTGTTACAAAGCCATGCTTTGTAGCTGATTCAAAACCATAGCTGTGAGAATATCCTCCAGTAGGAAAGGCTGAAAATTAAATGTTAAAAATGTTAATTAAAAAAAAAAAACTAAGGGAAGAGGGCAGAGAGCAGGTGGAACCTTAATGTTATCATATACATGTAGATTGAGGTACTAAGTGTCCAAGCGAAGTAGTGTGTCTTGTTTAATTTAAAGTTTAAGATACCTAATTCCAAAATCAAATTAGAGCTTAATAATCAATTTATTTAATGCTTTAGAATTATACAATGCAGTTTACATATTTTTATCAAGGTGGTCAGCTTTATATGAAGATGAAATTCTTCCCTATTGGCACACACATTTATATACTTATGGTGCAAATAAAATTGTTTTAAGTTTTACAATTCATATGAATATAGCTGGCTATGAAGCTATACCGATAATTTTGACATAAAATGAACTGTTAAATCTTTCACCTCTAAATGGAGTGTCCAGATAAACCAGACATGCTACATCACTTGGAAAGTCAGCTGTGGACTTCAGGATCGGAAAAGGCAGATAACAGTTGTGTTGGTACTTAATTGGTATTTAATTCATGTTTAATTCTTGTTTGCATGACGTAATGGCATGGGGAGTATTAATTTTCTACCTATTTACATATCGCCCCCCCTCCCCCAACCCCCACTTTTCAATTTTATGCTCCTCCAGGGAAGAAGCACCATGAGAGTGAAGTGTAAACTATGCTCAGATCAGACCTTTGAATTATCCAAAAACCTGTTGACTACTGAGTTTTAAGCTATACACTATCATTAGGGACCAGTCGTTTACATCATGTACATGTAAAGGGGGGAGTGTCTGGTGAAAATGGGGAGGAACTCAAACCTTTTTGTGCACCTAAAAATGGGCAGCTGCATAATATACTGCAACCATTTCTGAGGGGTCATGTATTTTTGTGTATTCCACTTTTTTTTCTACAAAAGAAAACAGCAATGAAGGAATCAACAAGTCAAATTTGCTTCCAAACTGATGGCATAACTTAGGGTTAGAGAAAGCTTACAATGTTTCTATAAGTCAGAAAATGGGCACATCTAAGTAGTGTAAAGTAGCAGTTATGTATGTTAAGCGTTGTTTTTTGTTTTTCAAACAAGTATGCACAGCTAATGGAGGTGCAAAGACACATTATTCAACAACAACTATGGGATTCTAAACAAGAGGAATGTCCAGATGAGGGGTAATACTTATCCCTTGATGATGAAAGCATCAAAGCACACTAGCACTATATCCAGGGCTGTAGTTTTGAGACATCTGTTCCCTTGTTTCCACACCCGTTACTTTATGAGTGATTTCTTTCAACAGCAGGCAAATTCAAATTCACCTGTAGCATCAAGGGACAATCAAGCATACTGGTACTCAGCCATAACATGGTGTTACAAGTTATGGCCCTTAATGACAGCCCCGATGTCACTGCAAAGATTGGCTCAAGTTCAGAAGGTGATGACGAGGCAGAGGATTATATTCAGAACACTGTGACAGACACAAGATATGGGAAGAGGGTTGCTTACTATTTTCTCTGAATAGCTTGATGTGTCATGTAATTTTGAGTAATGTTGAGTACTGTGATTAATTCATGTGCTGCACACTGCTAAAAGACCACACTACTTCATGCAGTGGCGAGAACAGTGCTACCGGAAATTATGTTGAAGAAAATGAAAACAATGCACCAGCCCACTCCCCCCATCTCTAATAAATGACTGGCATGCAATTAGCAATTATATATATGGACCCTTCTCATAAATGGCTCCGAAATAAAAATTTGTAAATAATTCTTTGTTAAGAGCCGAAATTAACCTCACTAAACTCGTTTTAATAGGTTGTCAATTCAAAAGAATTTTACCCTCGAACGTGGTTAGTGAGACTAATTTAAATGCATTGTGCATACAAAATAATTTTAAATTGGCAACCATTTATGAAATTGGGGTCTATATGGAAGAAGAAATTGTGAAATTAAAGTTTAAGGCTGATTACTTTCTAATTGTGGGATTGTGGGAAGACTAATATATTATGACTTCATTACCTCCATTCCCTCTTCCACTGCCTTGGGTTTACACCCTTGACAAAAATACCTGACGTTCGCAATTCATCGACCCGACGCACGGTCTTCAAAAACGAAAAAAATGTTGATACCTGAATCAGCAATCTGTAATAAAATCCACGTCGATGTTGTTCCCGCCTCTCCTTCGGTTATATCTTGGCTGTTTGAGTCCGTCATAACATTGGTTCCTAAACCAGAATATATAAACTAGAGATCGCGTCATTGAAGCCCTCATGAGGGGCAAAACAGGCCGCCATATTGGAAACAAGTGCCAGGCTTCCCTCACGGTTGTGGACATTTCAGGTCAGTGTAAACGAAGTGATGGCTTAGGCGGCAAAATTTGAAGCGCACGCGGACGATAGTTTCTACCACAGGCATCCCAAACTGACGTTTCGAGGAATCGATCAAATATTAATGATTTATGTACGCGTATCGAGTGAGACGTGACTGACCCAAGTGCGCGGTGTTGTGTTACACATTTGGCCGTTGAGGATTTGAGCGCTCTACAAGGCATTGTATGGAATTTATAATGGGTCTATAATAACAAGAGAAAATGATGGGTACGAAGGATAAAATCGCGCAATGAAATAAAATGTTACTTTTTTTTTGAATGAAATTAAGTAAATAAACTCACCTTGGCTAATTTTGTGTTGTCCACTTGGCCTATTTCGTCGTTTTTTTTGGGGGGGGTTTTCAGAAAGCTACGCCACCCGAACCCCCCCCCCCCCCAATAAAAAAACGACGAAACAGGCAAAATGGACAATAAAAATCAGGCAAGGTGAGTTTATTTACTTGATTTCATTCAAAAAAGTAACATTTTATTTCATTGCGCGATTTTATCCTTCGTTATTATAAATTCCATACAATGCATAGTGTTGTAGAGCGCTCAAATTCTCAACGGCCAAATGTGTAACACAACACCGGGCACTTCAGTCAGTCACGTCTCACTCGATACGCTTACATAGATCATTAATATTTGATCGATTCCTCGAATCGTGAGTTTGGGACGCCGTGTTTCTACTCCTCGCAAAATGTCCTCTAAACTAACAGCTGAACTAAGACGTCTATATTCTGGAAGAGAAATGTTACTAGCATTGCTGAAAATTATTTCACTGAAGCAAGAGTTTTTAAAAACTTATTTGTTTACGCTGTTGTCATATTATAGAGGCTATTTTGATTTTAGCGGAGCTCCAGCGGCCCCAAGGGCCGCCAAGCGGAGCCCTATAACCATGTAGGAAAAAGAAACCCATGCATCGATTTTCTCATGGTTATCATGGGCAGCGGTATTGCTCGTGGGCGCGTACGCACGACGGCGACGACGACGACGATGACGACGACGACGGTGGAGTCGCGCAACATGGCTGCCATACTCCAAATAATTAACAATTATCCTGCGAAATCGCGCGGAATATCGTCTGATACTTAACCGACTCGGCCTACGGCCTCGTCGGCTAAAATCAGACGATATTCCGCGAGATTGAGCAGGATAATTGTTTTATTATTCAACAAAGTGGTAACAAAACAGCGTAACATTTTTAAATCTCTCTGTCGACATTTTCTCACTTCACTTTTTCTTCCCACGTACGAAGCTATGTATATCGCCGGATATCTGTTATCTACGGATGACAGATATCGAGAGCATCATGACCATATTTGGACAGTGTTATAATTTGTTGAATAATAATAGGTTGATCCCATCATTTTCTCTTGGTTGATAGAGACATGCAGCCTTGGTTTGCCGTGTACTTCTTTGATATTGGACATCCATGTTATGAGCAATTGACACCTGTCAAAACAAGGTATCTGCTGACCAGTATCACGTGCCATATCGCCGGCTCAAGTCTATAACTCATCGAGGTCACGTGTTTTTTAAGTTAACCGCTGACCAAATGCTGGTTTCGATTGGATGGCAGGCCTATGTCAGGTTAACTTGTTGAAAACAGTTCAGGATTGTTCGGAAGCCGGCTAACGCTAGCCTAGGATTAAAATTCATCCAAATTATAACGTTTTCTTCTATACAAATGTTTTATCCTGCTTTTTTTTTGTGTTTATAGAACTCAAAACAGAAAACCTCACCCCAAAGTTACAGAACTCAAATCAAAATTGTACCTTTTCCTCGGTTAGATTAATTGGGTTATTCACAACCTGGCCTAGGAGCTACGCTTTTAGGCTGGCCTAAATCTATATATTAAAGCTTAATTTGTGTGCGTTTATTTTGATGGAATCGATCAAGTTCACTGACGCGACTCAAATTTAAGGTAAACTTAAGGAACTTTACTGATTTCAGTTTCTCAATGAAATTGCCTCAGTCACGTTCTAGTTTTGTTCTAATAAGCTTACATGTGTTATATTTGCAAGACCTGTTATGCACCAGTCAATGTAAACCCTCGCAGCCCCGACTGGGACATAGCGGCTCGCGACTCAAATTTAAGGTAAACTTAAGGAACATTACTGATTTCAGTTTCTCAATGAAATTGCGTCAGTCCCGTTCTAGTTTTGTTCTAATAAGCTTACATGTGTTATATTTGCAAGACTTGTTATGCACCAGTCAATGTAAACCCCCGCAGCCCCGACTGGGACATAGCGGGGCACTTGACAAGCACTCACTTCTAAAGTTGCAAAATGCACCGCACCCCAAGGTCAGGTTTTTCCTATAATTGAAGCTAACGACATCGCGCACATTTTTGAAGCCAAATAGTTTGTCGGTATGCATCATATTATTACCGACCTCGAAGTAGCCACTAACAAGGTTACTTAGTGGCTACCTTTGGGTCGGAATATATAAGAGTCACGAAAGCTCCAGGACTTCATGCAGTACGTAGCTTGAACCTGGATCACGAGTCGAACATGGCCACCCTCATCATGGAGTGTCCTCATGGTCTATCAGGACGAACAACGACATAGAGGGCTGACACCTTGGTTTGCTTCACTTCAAATCAGGCTCGTTTCAGAGAGGAAGTTACGGCGCATTCAGCGGAAGAAGTCCCTGGACCTCCAGGTAACGTGAAGAAATCATCCAAATCAATTATTTGTTGTGCATATTATCTCATTGTTTTAGTATATACTAAAACAGCTATTTAATCAGTGTCGGTGGCTAGCGGTGGATATTTACCTCGCCGCTTCGCAGCTCGGTAAATATCCACTAGTAGCTGCCTCCACTTCGGTGAATAGTTGTTAAGTATTCACTGTTCTAGGCGATGGATGTACATTTCTAAGATTAGTTGCTAAGCTCGCCACAGGTTCTCATGTTTGGACCCGAGGCTCGAGCGATAAACCTGGGAGTAAATATATATTCACCAATGTTCACTTTGCCTTTGGAGAATAATTGTTAAATATAACCTTTCAATTTCAAATTCTGTTGCAAAGTAATTACTTTGTTAATGGCAGCTGTTCACTTAATGGCCTCTTCAATTTGTCTTAACTACAGCCTCCGTATAGAATAATTCTATGTCCTTCCACGCTTTTTCCACATCAGTGGAACTGATAGAACACGGTCTGAGCGTATAGGCTCTTGCTTCTGGGGGAATCAATTTAAATTGTAAAATTGCGAACCTTCATAAAATATCAACTCAATATGAAGAGAACTGACAAGACTAAGAGCCTTGAATTCGGCAGATCGTCAGAACAGTTGATGAAATCACATAAATCAGTCTTTCACATGCATTTTGAGATCGGGAGGTGAATATTAATATTAAACCGAAAGAAAGTCTGGCTGATATCTTTTTATTAGCAACTGATTCGGAAAACTCCTCGGTCATTAAAAACGTAAAATTAAACTGCCTTCCATGTTAATCTCAGCAAAGTTTCAGTTGCACCTGCTGTGCGCTGTCACAGGAATATTTTTTTCAATTCACCAATGCGGTGCGCAATCTTTAAAGAAGCTATTTCCTTTCGGCCAAAAAGAGCGTTATCGCTTAGTTAAATTTAAGTCTTTTTTTTTCCAATAGGGAAAAACAGTTTTTCGTTGAAAAAAGGTAAAGGTTTCGGGAAATCGTTTCTTGTTTATTTGCCTACTGTACAAAACGAAAACTGTTTCCCGCCACTTTTTTGGTTGATGTTTCACTGATCTTTTTTTCTTTGCATGACCCTTTTCCGATAAGATAATTCACCGGCTAGTCAGGTTATTTGTGTAAACGTTTCTCATTTACTATACGATTTAGTAATTTTGCCGAATATCTGACAGACAAACGATTTGTGTAAAATTTAGCTAATATCACCAAAGCCATTATTGATCGGTCTTTCTGCTTTAGGTCGGAAGCTACAGACGTCTATATTGAAGCAGGCACATCCTCTGTAAATAAAAGAAGCTCTTTATAAAGCCCTTTTAGTGAATCATTAAACTTTGTTTAATTTAGTAAATTCGTTAGCAAGTTAGTCTGGGCTCCAGAAACACGCAGTTCCCGATGATACGCGCGTGAATAATCTGGCAAAGAAAACTTCGATCTTAGCTGCCTCTAAGACGGAAGTTTCACATCTGGGCAATGGACTGGTCTTACAAACTGACTAATTTATGCCATCCAACTAAAGCTACAAGTTTTATAAGGGTTAAAAAGACCGAGAAAATGAATCATGGTGGTATAAGAAAATTCATATAGAAATGTTTCAAGGGTGTGGAGGACAAAAAGAGTTAAGGATTTTTGAAGCCAAAACGTTGTTTTAGAAAGCTAATGAAAGGCGTAATATATTGCCGTTACTAATGGTTGTCTCAAAATGACAGTTTGATGAGAAATACGTCATAAATGATCAGAAAGAGGATTGCTACTTAGCCAGCGCTCCCCCGTCATGGAAAAAAATATTCGGAGAAAGTACTGGCAAAGCATACGCACGTGGTATAATCACAGGAAGGTTGACTGTTTTTAGCCTTTAATGAAAATTAAGTATGCAACTGTTTGAACAGCCGGACATCTTATTTGTACATTTCTGTTCATGTCACAGGTAGTGAACATAGTGTGAAAATTTTACTTAAATAATATGAATAATTTATAGTTTTGCACTTATCTACGCTTGATGAATTGTAGTCATAAAGCTTCAGAATACGTTTCACTGGAAAAAAAAATGTTTCTTTTTAAAATGCATCGCTTCGAAAACCAGCGGGGTACATCGCGTCAGGTCTCCTAGTTCGAAATACAATAATTTGGCTTCATTTTGTGTACGCGTGAGTTAAATCTAATGAAAATTCCGTGTCACCTGTCTTACCGGGCTAATCAAGTCTTATTTCTCGGTTTGTAAGTGTTTCATGGCAACTGACAGTCCCGAAATATGAAACACTTGCAGTCGTATGGTCAGCTTAGGGGGATTAGCTCGGCTAATTCTCTTAGAGTAAACCCAGATCTCGAAGATTATGAACGAGAAGAAAATCATCCACTTGTTTCGAATTATTTCTGCAAAGCGCAGATCGTCTCCTTTTTTCTCTCAGCGAAGTATACGGCACTTCACTGCCAGCCTGAGGAAGTTCCCCTCTTGCGTTTTCGATCGAATCGATTAAAATCTGAATCTGGGGTGTTCCTTGGGATGGTAGGGCAGCTCTGTCCCCTTGGTCGCTTTGGTCGGTTGAATCTTTATCGGGCGCTTCGACCCGTAAGGACACCAGCGAAATATTGTGTTGCGGATTCATGAGCGGAGTTTGTTGTTCCGCTGTAAGCGGTTGGTTGACATCGACGCTTATCTCACACCGGCTTACAGGTCGTCTCCCATTAGGAAAACTTGCAGTCAATAAACCGGCACTTCCTGATTGTTTTGAGGTTAAAGTTGAATCTTTTCTTCGGCCGGATGGTTGTCTGTTATCAAACTTTTCCTGCGTGTGATTTTCGTTTTGTGAACCTATGTTGTCCGAACTCATTCTTGCCAGAATTGGTCCTGGAAATTCTTTCCTTTTGTTACAAGTATGGACCAGAGCATCCATACTCAAATCCTTGGGATCAATGCTAAGTTTTTCACCCTCAGTTTGAGATCGCTGTTTAGTCCAAAGTATTTGACAACCTTTACAACTAGATTCCGTGGAAGAGACCGGGCTGCTGAGCGATCGCTGAGGTGGTCTCCCTGTAAATTGCCGTTGACCCGTTTCGCGAGTTTCACGGCGTTTTGCTTTCGCGCAAGGTTTTCCAACAACTTTAAGATTGTTTCCATCCGCATTCGAGTCTATTCTTTGTTGAACCAGCACACTGGAGAATTCGGCGTATTTATGTAATCTGGCGTCGTCACCTTTTTTATTTGCCTGTTGGTTAGGACTTGGCCCGTTTGATGACGAGAACGAAATGCCAGACGAGTATCTAAGCGATCTACTCATTCTCCTCCCGTTTCTAACAGTGTCCTTTATGGGTGGCAACACTGAAAATCGCGTGAACGAACCCATGCTGTAGTCTCGATTCAGCAGAGGAATTTTTTCGCCATTCTCAAACACCGCCGCATTGCTCTTTTCGTCTGCAGCAAGAGTTGGCTGAACGTTGGGTCTTTCTCCGCGAAACGACGTCTCTTCAGAGAGCTTTGCATATTCAATTTTTGGCAGGAATAGTTTGTTTCCTCTAGGCATCTGCGATCTGGTGTTCATTGCGTTTAACATGCAGCGATCGATGATTTTCCTCTTAAATTTGAGCGTTCAATCGTGTTTGGGCCTCGTAACAAACCACAACAGGATTTTCGCCTCTTTGCTTTCAACTTCATTTTGCATGTTTATAATTCTCTCGACCAGCCATCTGTTTTGCAACATTATGTTGATCGTTAAGATCACGTGTTGCGGTCATAATAAGCGGTTGTAGACAAACTGCGTAAGGAAAATAATGAATTCGGCATTCATAAAAAAAAGTTAAGTACACATAAAAAACGTATCGTGTTTCCTTGCCTAAAGGATGTAGTGAATTTCCCCTCACGGACCTGAAATTTAAAGGCAATTCTTTAAAATATATTATACGGGAAATCAACTCGGATATTTACATTAATTGGACTTGAATATTTTTTGACGAGATAGGCCAGTGAGTCGCTTCAATTTTCTTTTCATCTGTCCATCATATTTGAAGAGGAATTAGACAGAAACCGATTAATTAATTCACAGTTAAAAGCGTTGCGAAGAAAACAAAAAGACAACAATAACTGGAAGGCATTGACAGAACTGTTCAAAAACACACGCACCTAATCTGAGCAGAAAACAAGTTATTAAATATTAAAAGAATAAATAAATGGAAAGTTATATATTGCGCTAAATCCAGTGTCAATTAAATTTATTCGCGTATTATATAATACTGTGTGTGAGATTCAGCTGTAACTACACTTGGACTTTTCATCTTTAACGCAATTGGGTAGGGAATTCTGATTCTGATCAATACAATCTTTCAATTGCTTAGGGGCAAAAATCATGAACGCGTTTTGTTTATATCTCTCCGTGGGCCGGATTGATTAAATGGCGTATTAGACTTATTGAAAGTCTTTGTAGTACTCTGGTAGAAACGATATGAAGATATTATTATAATTTAAAATGTCTTTTGTTTATGTAAATATTCCAAGCTAGATCTATAGTTCATCGCTATAATTCAGAAAACTTTTTTTCCTCGATAGCTTTTTGAAACTAAGAGTCGCATTTGGAACTGCTATGCTTTATTACGTTCTTTGGATAATTTCCACTTACTGACAACTATCTGGCGATCAAATATCGCCTAATTGCGTACTGTAAAATGGGAAACCGATTTCTTCTTTACATGTTTCTGGTTTTATTGTTGGATATGGAATCACTTTTAATTAATACAACTGTGAAGTCAATTGGCCAGATATGTACTAATTAGCATCACAAACTTTAAAAGTCAGTGAAATTATTGTCTTTTGCTTAAAAAAGAAACTCTACACGAAGTGAGGTTGATTAATTAAGCTTTGCGAAGTTGGCTTGTCTGGCCACCAATGGAAAGATAAAATTCAAGGACTTTTTATGTCCGCAATAGAGAAGAATTCTCTCTAATTTACTCTCTTTGACCAGCCTGTGTAAAGCTGACTGAATCAAATTTTCTCCAATCGCGGGCATCGCTACTTCTTTATTTTCCCGAACATAAAGGGAACCACTTGTGTCCACTGTAACAGCTGTCGTAAAGGGATTTGCTGACAGTAATGAGTTCCGTAATTGCTTGCTTTAAATATACTTTGCTCTGTTATCTACCGTCGAATCACAATACAGTTGTTCCTCTTTTAAATGTTTGCCGAACAAAAACTCCGATCCGATAATTGTGATACGACTTACATTTCAGCTGGATGTTTAGAATTGCAATGAATATGTACATCTTTATATCAGATTGTTCCTTTAGGGAGATAATTACATTCACCGATTGTTTCCAAGATTTAATCAGAAAAACACTAAATAATCAGCCACGCTAATTAAACTGCTTATCTTTTATCAAAACAGAGCTTGCGCATGTGTCTGTTTAGGAAATAAAACGTTGTGTTCAATCGGAAAATATCATTTGATTGCAATATGGAAAAAGAGTTTGCTATACAATATGTAGCAACTTAGTTTAATTAATGAAAGAATTGTCATAAGCTCCAGTCAATCCCTTACAACTTTGAAAAATTAATATAAAATGTCATTTTCTTTGTTTTATAGCCCGTTTCAGCTAAGCTCTGCCTTCCTTTTCAGAACAATTACCAAAAGAATATATAACTTTCTTTGACGAAAATATTATAACTTACTTCAGAGCTGTTGAAACCTTTGTAATGACCTTATATGGAATCATGATGTCGAAACGTTTCGGAGGGGGAACAAAATAGACCTTAGTTCCAGGCCTCCCCAGCGAAAAAAAGATGGGTTTTGGAACGACAATAAATATCGCTTGCGTACACACTTTTACTGTATACAGCTATGAGAGTGATCTAAAATGGCGTCGACATGTGCCCGCGAATTTAGAGATCGGCACACACGAGGGGACTAGTCCCTGTATTTAGTCCCCTGAAGAGTATACACGAAGGGACTCGTCGCAGGGACCAACCTCGTTCCCAGGGAAAAGGCCCTTGGAACGAGGTTGCGCAGGGACTTGTCCTACGAACAGTTCACACGAAGCGTTTTGAGGAACAATTCGCAGGGACTTGTCTCACAATTCAAACTGGTTTGAATTCGTCGGACTAGTCGCAGGGACGTCCCTGCGCTTAGATTTTCAAGCACAAATGACCAGTTGACAAGACGGGATTTAGTTTGTCCCCCCGACTTGTTGCTGGGACTAGTCGCAGAGACCAGTCCCCTCGTGTGTGCCAACCTTACTGACCCAGAATTTAATTCACGGTGATTCCTCAGAAATAATACTTGTCGAACGATTTTTTTCGAAACTTTCCCTAATGTTCTCTACTAAGCACCGTATCGAAAACAAGATTATGAGTCTCTTGTCGAAAAATACAATAAAAGAGAAGGTCGCTGTCCTCGTAAAAGAGGCCGACGATGGGCCAATCGCACCCCATTTCTGTCTGCGCTGATTCAAGTGAACGTGTGTTATTTCATCGGCCCACGTTACATTTTGTGGTAGCTGGAAGCAAAGCTTATCAGTCCTATTCAAGTATTGCTTGAAAATAATCTTGATGGTAGAAAGTCTTGAGCATATGGAACGATATGCCCTTTTGCGCGCCCTAATAGAATGACGCGTACATCCGTGTGCAGTAGGGATGCGCAATGCACTTCAGAGAGTTTTGTTCCATGTTAAACTTGTTGTATTTCTGATCACGACGGCGTCAAAAGGAACGTTCGCGTTTGTTTTCCAGTCTTCTCACGTGAAAAGGACAGGTAAAAACCAACCGGGTCACTCAGCAGTTTATTCTCTTCCAGAAGTGCAGTTAGTTAGGGCGCAGTGCGAAAACCGACGAGCGAAAAATTAGGGGAGAAGCACAGCGAGAGAAAGGGAGAGAAAGCTTTCTCTCGCCGTGCTTCTTTCCTTTTTTGCTCGCTGTTTCTCGCGCTGCGCCCTAACTAACTGAACTTCTGGAAGAGGCTGCTCAGCGATCGCGATGTGTAGTATCCTTGACATAGCTTCACCAATCAAGAAGCTGTTATCTATATATCATTGGAAGAAGCAGGCGAGAGCCTTTTCTAGGACAAAAAAAAGATTTGGTTCCTTTTCTTATGTCTTCTTTAAGAAACGCGTACACTAGTGGATTCAACGCAGAGTTTGCCATAAGAAGCAAGGAAAATGCTGTTTCCACAGGTATAGAAGCAAAACGAAGTTCGAACGTATTGCAAATCGTGATGTAGATCTCAGTTCCATAACAAGCCACGAAAATAACGACAAGCGCCATGACCAGTCTTACAGTGGCTGCTTTTAATCCAATTCTTGGTGCGTTCATTATTGTTGCTGAGTTCGTTGCTTGGTTAAATCGAACCTGAGCCAATAGAGTTGACATCTGAATAGAAAGCTTTCTGGCGATGACCAAGATGTGTAAAGTCAAGACAATCAGTAGGATCATGGGTGCTATTTCAATCCACAGCGTGTAAAGGATAATAACGACAAGCTCTTCCTCAATTGAAAGCCTGTTGTAGTAAAGTTCGTACATCCATCGAAAGACAGACAGGATGGCTGGAGTTACCCAGGACATCACAATGATAGACACGATTCGTTTAGTGGTCATAACACGGACATATTTTAGGGGATAAACGATGGCAAGATAGCGTTCTGCAATCATGGCAATTAACGCAAACATGGAAGCTTCCATGACGAAGTTTGCGAAACTTTGACGAATTGAGTAGTTGCAAGATTGAACGAGCACGTTACAGACCATTGATGCCGGAAAGTATCCGCACATGACGCTCAAATCGGCGATTGCTAGCGAAAGGGTAAACCAGTTGGCCGTTGTATGTAATCGCCTTGTTTTTGCGATGATGAAAATAACCCAGCTGTTCCCGACAAGGCCAAAGAGTGTAACAAACCAGCCAACGATCCAAAACCAGTGAACAGACATAACTTCCTTTGTCAATTGCAAACGCCTATTAAGGTGTCTACACAACGCAAAATGTAGGTCGACTTTATTTGTTCTCTTTTGGCCACTTGGTTCAGTTACTAACACTTTGAATGCTACCTCTTTGAAAAATCGATGCTGATATGATCAGAGTATAAGTCCTTGTTCGCGAGAAGCGATCATTTCAATTTGGTCACCCGGCAATTATAGGCAGTTCAAGTCAAAATGATTTTCCTCTTAATATATATGTTAATTGTATAAGGCGTCTTTTCCAAAAATAAATTACCCTGTCATAATTTTGAACTTGTGATTAATATATTCGTGGGTTAAAACCGCATGTTTAGATTTAAAACAGTAACTTGGTAAGCTAAAGAATGACTTTCTTAATCAACTCTGTAGTTTCAAAATAAAAGTTGCGGTCTTAGCGAGACATTGGTCGGCGTGGCAGAGAGGTTAATAGTCTTTTTACTCAATTTCACGCACCGATCTTAGCAGGTGTACCCTGAGAGGCTTCCCTTCTGAATGCAGCTGCTAAATTGCTCTATCATATATAATAACCCAAGTTATTTTCGCATTTTGATTGGGTCTCGCCTATGATCGATTAGAGCACAGATGCACGATTGACGTCATCATGACGTCATTACAAAGTTTTTCTCTCTGCCGTTTTAAAACGGCGGAAAGTTTTGAGAATTAGGATGATATTTTACGTGACTGGGCAAAAGATAAGGTACAAAAACGTCTTGCCAAGGAATTAAACAGGTTTGAGAAGCCAGAAAACGAAAGATAAAGCCGTTTCTTTAAAAAAAATGATACAGAAATAATTTTCTAGCAGCCTCAGTCGGCAGTTGAGCGCGACTAAACCACGCACAAACTTGGTCTTGGTAAATTTAACAAACCCAATAAACAAAATGTTTCTGAGATTAATTTATTAATTTAATCAGTGACACACTCGGCTACGCCTCGTGTGCCACTTTTTTGTTCTTACCACATTTTGACGTCATCTGTGATCTATTACTGAACAGACGCACGGCAACATGGAATCTATTTGTTAAAGTGATCAGTAAATTATCTGTAGCAAACAATTCGCAGACACGTTTTTTTAGCACCTGGGGCCCGGAAACTAAGGGACACATTAAATAAGCGAAAAACAAAATTCGCTTTGACGTGTAACGTTCGAAAGGTGATTCGGGCGCTCGCATTTCTTTTATTTCCAAATTTTTGGTATAGGGGTTTAGGTCAATAAACCGGTTGCGCTACATCGATTGCACTCGAGAAACCCCTGAAAGTATAATGTAACCTTAAATTGCGATTACAACTGTGATGATCACATCTCCATTTCATCTGTATTCCTGCAGTTAAAATCATCTTCATTTCACGTCTTATTGACATACCGTCTTTATTCGATTAAGCGCCCGGGCGCTTATTTAATTTTTGGACTTTCAGAGTGGGGGTTTTTTCGAGGTGGGCGCTTATTAAATTTTCACCAGTTTCAGCAAGAAAAAAGTTTATTTAGCAAAACGATACATAAGAACAAAACATGACTAAATATTAAAGCATATAAATTGTAACAGTTCGTTGTTTGGTTTAAGTCCAGGATTTCGCAGAAATCTCTAAAGCTATCATAATTCTCACTCAACTTCAATGTTATCGTCGTTCAACGCAATAAGTGAAAGGGGTTCGAGGTTCGGCGCTAGTCTTAAAAGTACTTTCGGGGGTGGGCGCTTATTAACTTTTTCTTCCTTCAGGGTGGGCGCTTATTCGAAGTTATATTAGGAGCCCACAGGTCATGAACTCTTGCATATATACTGTTGACCAATTCGTTTCCAATTCCGTCTTCGTCATGAAAACATATTAAACTGAGTTATATTCTTGAGTGATCATTACGCCTTCATAAGTGATTCAAGCAAGCCTGCAAACCGTCTTTCTGTTCGGAGAGTCAGGACTGAAGGCCAATACTCAGGGTTTTAGCAAACCACGGTGACGACTGGAACGAGAACGTCACCATGCCAAATAAAAGGTTTAATGAGCAGAACAGTGGTTCTACACCTGCGTTTTGAATCTTCGTACATTTCTTTGCCGTCCTCTGCAAAACAACAACCTGGAAAGACAAAGTCGTACGTATTTTAGAGAACGTGTACCCGAATGGCTAATTTTGGGATTGAACGGCGTCATTACATTTTTAGGGTATATATGAATGTTGTGCCGCGTAGCACTGTGAACACAAATAATGGAACAGAGAATTAACTCTGAAGTGTAAATTTAAGTGCTAATTTAACCCATGAATAACCCACTGGGCGTTATCCCAGTAAAGGGAATCAGGGAACCACACGAGGTAAAGAAAAAATCTTTTAACCTCGGTGGGAATCGAACCCACGA
>CM042753.1:4811707-4819130 GCA_022496165.2 Catalaphyllia jardinei | reverse complement strand
CTGATTCCCTTTACTAGGGCTAACGCCCAGTGGGTTATTCATGGGTTAAATTAGCACTAAAATTTACACTTCAGAGTTAATTCTCTGTTACATCTCTTGTGTTCATAGTGCTACGCGGCACAACATTCATATTTACCCTTACTTTTGTAATGGTACTTCGGCGAATGTTTGCCCAAATAACATCTCGAAGAGTTTTAATGCTGTCAAGGTTGGCTCCAACGCCTTTAATTTGGCTCAGAATATTCTTCCATGCCTGTTGTTTGGCTTTTTTTGTGACAGTTGACGAAAAGGGTGCCAAAACTATGACGGCCCGAGAAGGCTGTCGCGGAGGTCAAAAGACGAGTTATCGCATTAGTTTTTGCTAACAAACAGTGTTTGCACTAAAAGAAGCATTTATTTCAATGTGTCGGATCTCTACAGCAATGATTTTCGTTTCAATAGCATGACACAGTGACAGATGTTTGTGTTACTTTACGGCCGCCATATTTGTCGGGGGTAGAAGGGGAGTATTTCAACTTTATTCTGTATTCCGCTGTCCAGGGGTAAATATTCCCATTCTTTGATACTATTTCAGAGGATATTTCTTATTATTTTAGTTTTTTAAGTGCTAGGTAGAAGTTAAGTTTTACTTGTTACTTAAGCGAATGATTATTCATCCTATTTGAACTTGACTCTGAAATATTTCTTTTTTTTATCCCTCGCGCTGATACTAAGAACTCTAGATACAGTTTTACTGAAAAAAATTGAACTCTTAACCAATAAAACATACCAAGAAACAACTGGTTTCTTTGCTCTGCTTCGCATTGAGCAGGGTTTTCCTTTTCAAAGAAAGTTGAAGTCGATGAAAGGAAAGCAGGCGGAACAATTTGGGCGCGTAGCGGCCAAGCTGAGCGCCGAAGGCGCGAACAACTAGGTGGTTCGCGGTGCATGCCACCTGGTAGAATATATACTGTCATAAGAATGAAATGCCCTGGAGATCATGCAGTAATTCATTCTTTGTACAACAAGACAGGTCATGGAGACAATGGGCCTTGTTTAGGGCAAATAATTTGCCTACTGATCATCCATTACAGCTATTTGAATAATAGAATTCAAAATGGCCGCCGTATCGCCCAAAGGGTCCGTTACAAATATGACCAAATATTGTATGCATGTTCTTAGTTTTTGCTCATTGAGGTATATAATTGACTTAACTGGGTAATAGCAAAGTAGATATAGCTCTTAAATGACATGTCACCTGTTTTAAGGTTTTACTAAAGGAAAATTGTTTGAAAATCATTTCAACTGAAATTTAGAAGACCACAAGATGCTGTATTTCAGGTTGGATTATCGTTGCTAAATAGTATTGTAAGTAATATTAGTATTGTTAGCAATGTATTATTGTAAGTAGTGTTAGCATTGTTTATAATGTGGGCCGGTTCCAATAAAATAATTTGTAAAAAAAAAATCAGGACTGTCCCGAACTTAAACTCCACGACCAACCGTCTTGAACCTACAATTGTAGCTCCTGGACATGTATTTTGCAAAAACAATAAATTTTTGGTAACGCCACATTGAAATATATATATGTAAACATCCACGACGACTGCAGAATATTCATTCCAGGTAATCGAGTTTAGAAAGGGAAGTTTCGCAAGAGGACCAAAATGTTCATCCATTTGATGGTCCTTGTCGCGCGGCCTCGGATGTAGAATCAGTTACAAACTCCTTCACCACCATAGAAAACCTTGATTCTTACTGGTAACAGAATGAAGCACTATGTACAACCCCAAACAAGTAAGGGTGCTCTCTTCCTAAATGATTTTAGGGAGATGGTGCAAACTAAGAACTTTTTTATTATATCGTTGAAGCGTGCTACTAACATTTGGATTGTGAATCCATTCTTGACTCGACACATGCCTTTCTTAAATCCTAACTTGATTAAGCCTGGGCACTTTGTGTCGTTCTGTCTTCATATGATGGTTTGGTTTTCCCGGACATAACGGTAATACATCGTCAATGCAGGGCGAAGCGGTACTAATAAAATATTCAGTTGGTCCATAATTACGGCTGTTTGGAAGCGGTCGAATTATATCTTCTATCTTTTGATATTTATTTCCCCATGCATTAAGTCTTCTAGCTGCATGAGGTATTTGAACAGCATCGGCAGGTGTCTTAAAATAAAGACAGGTGATAAAAGTTCTGTCGAACGCTGCATAAGAGGAAAAGTCTCCAAACAGATGAATCGAAAAAATATACATGCTGAAAAAGAATAGGGAGGAGAGTAATGAAGGCTCACATCGTGGCTCAGGGGCCACCTGCATGCATTTCTCGAATGTTTGATAGACACTGCTGACCAGGTAGCACGTGACAAATTGTTTTCTATCCCAGGAGTACCATGCACATACCACAGTCTGAGTCACTGGATTTTTCGTATCTGTCGTGGACTCAACTTGCTGTCTCTGCCTGTTCGAAGTCATGATCGAATTTGGTCGTATGTCATCGCCAAGTGAAATGATCGAATAAAATGTTTTCTTCCAGATTGAATAACGTAGATGACCTGTATCCAGTACATTTGTACAGAATATGGAAGAGCAGGTTTTACCTCTACAACAATCGAACTAACAATTTTCAGATGTCATGAATAAACTTTCACTGTCAGCCGGCAACTGAATTTTATATCCGATTAACCTAAAAAGCAGGAATACATTTCTTCTAGTCCTTTGTTTACGGACTAGCTTTCCTTACAGAGTGTGTAACAAGACAATGACAATATGCTATGACGCTTCATGCAGCGCGGTGGTCTCATGGTTAGTGCACTCGACTCCGGAGCGAGCGGTCCGGGTTCGAGCCCTGGCCGGGGACATTGTGTTGTGTTGTTGGGCAAGATATACTTTACTCTGACAGTGCCTCTCTCCACCCAGGTGTATAAATGGGTACCGGCGAATTTAATACTGGGGGTAACCCTGCGATGGGCCAGCAGCCCATTCTGGGGGGAGTTTAAATACTCCTAGTCGATTCATGCTACAGAAACTGGGATAAGCTCCGGCCTGATGAGCCACCTGGCTCTTCTGATGCAGACTTTAACTTTACTTTCATGCATAGCCATGCATGCAGCAGCCAAAGTTGCAGTCCAGTACCAATAAGCTTTCCTCAGTATTGGTAATTATAACTACCGTATTTCTTCGAATAATAGCCGGGGGCGATTATTTCTATTTTCGCACCAAAAGGGGGCGATTATTCGAAGGAAGGCGACTATTCGAGGGAGGTGATTATTTCAAATATTTCTCACAGGAGGTCGGTTGTTTTATTATATCAAGCAATATTATATCAAGCAATAAAGGAAAAAGTGAAATATATGAATATTAGCATAGAAAAAACTGTAAAAAAACTGGTGCTTTTGTAATCATTTAGTTGTGAACAATTAAATGAAAGTTTGTTTGTTACTCAAGATGTCAATTTTTAGCTTGAGAGGGAGGAAATAAAAGAAAGAGAAAATGGCGAGGGGGCGATTATTCGAGGAAGACGATTATTTTGAATATTTTGGTCAAAGGGGGACGATTAAGCGAGGGACAGCTATTATTCGAGGAAATACGGCACTTCATTGGAAAGTTTCAGTCCAGTGTCCAAGCGCTTTTTGGGGACACATTTGAACTGAAACTTTTTTGATAGTTCATTGTAGAATATCTAACGTGAGTTCAATGATTGACTGTTGTTGTTTGCTGTTGTTGTTTTTTTTATTCTGGGTATTGAACGGGTGTAGCAATTCTACTCAACCTTTAACGAATAGAATTAACATTTGATTCATGCCCTAGCGTGCATCATTGAGTTATGACAGTTACGATTCCCTCGGGCAGTTTCGAGAGCACGAAAGAAGATTTACTGTTGCTCGAGACGGAGCTCTGTCTTGTTAAGTCTTACTCACATGAAAGCAGGAAGTTAGTGATCAGATATATGTTTAAAGACAATGATAACGCTTCAAAAAACGTAGCCGCGGACAGAACAGATGCGCATCCTGTGACGAAATAATCATTCCGGAATAACAAAATGTGGGTTCACAAGATAAACCCGTCTAGGATGTTTGATTGACGGAAGTCGCTTGTCAGTCGGTTGCGTAGCAGAGAAAACGATAGCAACGAGTCAGATATTCCGCACTCCAGGAGCAAAACAGATTCATGGCAAGTTTCCAATCCACAGCCAGTAGACTGATTCAGTCTTAAGCTAGATATGTTCTCGGTAACACGACTTGATGAACTATTGTTTGCTAGCGAGTAGACAAGAGATTGGTTCTTCGTATTTGAAAGCACAATGACTGACAGCTGCATAGTTATTGACCATTCAGAATTTACCATGTAAAAGTGTTTCTTCCTCAAACGGTCCACTGATCATCTATTAAATTCATGTCGAGCTAAGCTAAAGAAAACTGCAATTACTGAGCTGCCCTTCAACTCAAGGAAAGGCAATCAGAACTGGCAATAATCAGCAGAAGATCGACAATTAACAGTTTGATTTCATTTTACATCATTTTACAGCCTGAGAACCTAAATTGGGTAGGACCAGTTGGAGACAAAACTTAAAGCAATGAATAACAACACTTTGCCTTCTGATTCAGCGGACTTGAGGTTCTTTCTTTACACCCAGCTCGCAACTGGAATTTCTTCGGCAGTTCTATCACCAATAACAATCACCAGTAATGCGTTGTTATTACTCACTATCTCAAAGGATCCTCTCAAATGCTTCCGTGAACCAGTTACGTATTTGATCATGGCTTTAGCCTTGGCCAACTTAGCGACGGGCCTGCTTGTTGAACCTTTCGTCGTAATGTATCGTGTGGCAAGTTATATGCAGTGGTCTTCTACACCAGGTGAGCCATATGAGAGTTTGATCCCATTTGCAATTTGGAGTTCCACCGTGGTCCTCAACGCGTCGTTTCTGTTTGTTCTGGGTCTCGTTTGGTTGCAGTTTATCGCCATAACATACCCGCGTCACTATCACTCAGTCGTGACAACACGTAAGATATGTGGGTTTGTTGGGCTCGCGTTCGTTTATTTCACCTTATTTGCGTTGCTGCAGTTGGCGGGAGTTTCCGCATTTACCTTATTCCAAGTAGACCTGCACCTTCACTCAACACCCATCACGATTTTGCTTATAATTGGTGTTGGCATGCTTTTGAAGTCATTTCATCGATATACCGCAGCGTCTCGTCAGTTAATGGCTGCATGCAGCCAAGAGGATCGAGACGTGATCAGGCCTCTATCGAAACAGATAAGTGAAAGACAGTTTACGATTGTAATCTTCCTGTTGGCAGGAATTCTCATATTGTGCACTCTGTCTCATATCATTACTGTCAATATCATATTTTACAAGAAGCAGCAAATTCTACAAGAGAGCCTTGATTCGAGGGCTGCGGTCACTCTCGCTGACGAAATGATGTTCGTAAAGGTGGCACTAGATGCATTCATCTTCGCGTGGAGACTGACAAAATACCGGAGGTCGTTAAAACTTGTGCTTACTTGCCAAACATATCAACATGAACCTGTAGCCCTTGAAATGACAACAGTGGCGAACAATACACAAAGTTCAAGCCGCGGGCGTCACTGACCAGAAACGATCAGACTTCAAACACTTTCCAGCTTCGCTCCCGGCCCGAGTGGCGTTTCGCGTGAAGGACGTCCTTCACGCCACTCGGGCCGGGAGCGAAGAAGGACGGCTGTTTTCGCTGATGTATGCTGGCCTTGTGTTGTGATGTAATTTTACCGGAAGGACGACAAAAACTGATGACAAACTGCTACGGTGCTCGCAAGATGCCGTTTTAGCCAAGTGGGACTACTGAAATGTAAATTCTATTGCAACTGGCCTTTACCGAAGAACTGGTTCTTTTCTCCAGGATTAATTAATCGCACCAAACCGAACTAGAAAACATTAACACTGATCAATCGACATCACTCAAGTCGTTCGATTGTTTTTCATTGCTTCGGCAATCAAACACAATCGAACTCCAAGAACGTTTTGGTGAGTTCGATTACCGAACTGAATACAACCAATCTAACTCAATCGGTTCGATTTTGTTCGAATTAAAGGACACAAATATCGATAAGCTACGTCATCTCATTTCAGTGAGAGGCGCAGTGGCCTCATGGTTAGTGCGCTCGTCTCCGGATCGAGCGGTCCGGGTTCGAGCCCTGGCCGGGGACATTGTGTTGTGTTCTTGGGCAAGACACTTTACTCTCACAGTGCCTCTCTCTACTCAGGTGTAGAAATGGGTACCGGCATCCCATCCAGAGGGAAGTAGAAATACTCTCAGTCGCTTCATGCTAAGGAAACCGGGATAAGCTCCGGCCTAATGAGCCACTTGGCTCGTAAGCAGACTTTTTTTTATGTTCATTTATACAACGCATATCTTTGTTACTGTAAGTCCGTTAGATGCAGGAAATAATACTACGAAACAATAACAGCCGAAACAATAACAACTCGGTTAAAACTGCGTTATGAGTAACGTGGCTTCATAGGAAATCTCCATGCTAAGAAAAGGCGCTAATTCCAACTATGTTTACTGCTTGGTCGATGTTACATTTATTCCTGTAAGTAATTAACAATTATTGGAAGAGGTTGAGCAAAATATCGTCAGTGACGAGCAGATCAGTTATTCGCCGAAGCCGAAGGCTGAGGCAAATAATTGATCTGCGAGACACTGACAAATCACGATATTTTGCGATAACCAAGTTCAATAATTGTTTTATCATTCCATCATGAAGTTTGTTTTCATAGTTTAATCACAGGCGGCCCAGACGTTGTTTGTGATTTACATACGTGACAGTATTGCGTTACGTTTTGAGTCAACTAAGAAAATGTATGAAAATGGTTCGAAAATCGCTCTAAATTCAACTTGTAGTAAAGGATTTAAATAAAAGAAGCTTACCTTAGTCCGTGCTTGTGTTATTTTGAAGTCTTTATGGCAGCTGAGTCGTTCTAAAGCCATTTTGACGATTTAAACTTTTCCAGGTTTGCTTTAATGGAAAGGTAAGGTAAGCTTCTTTTATTTAAATCCTTTACTACAAGTTGAATTTAGAGCGATTTTCGAACCATTTTCATACATTCTCTTAAGTGACTTAAAACGCGTCTGGGCCGCCTGTGGTTTAATCACTTCCTGGCAGCTCAGAATATTGAGCAGAGCAGAATATTATTTGCAGCAAAACACGTTTAGACCGTACTACGCATGAGCAGACCATTATTTGTAGACAGTTATTTGCAGATCACCTGGTGGGCTCTCGGCCAATGGTAAGGAAGAAAAGAATGCATCGAATGATAATATATAGATTTAGGCAGGAGCCCATTACTAGGAGCCTGCAACTCCCATAACAAGCCAATGCAACGGCATTTTTACAGACCAGTCTATTTTTAGATGTTTTTACCGCGAAATAGGCCAGTTCCAGTCTACGTGAGC
>CM042753.1:4796707-4806707 GCA_022496165.2 Catalaphyllia jardinei | reverse complement strand
CAAGTTATTCGACAGACTACAGATTTTATTTTTACACCCAGCTCGCTACTGGCATCTGTCTGGCGATTCTATCGCCATTAACAATAACTAGTAATGTGTTGTTGCTGCTCACCATCTTCAAAGATCCTCTCAAATGCTTCCGTGCACCAGTTACGTATTTCATCATCGCTTTAGCCTCAGTTGACTTAGCGACGGGCCTGCTTGTTGAACCTTTCTTCATAGTGTATCGTGTGGCAAGGTATGTAAAATGGTCCCGTAAGCCAGGCGAGCCGTACCACAACTTACACCTATTTGGAGTTTGGTTGTCTTACGTGGGCCTCAACGCGTCCTTTTTGCTTGTTCTTGGTCTCATTTTGACGCAGTACATCGCCATAACATACCCGCACCACTATCGCTCAGAAGTTACAACACGCAGGGTCCTAGCTTGTGTTGGGTTCTCCTTGGGGTACTTCACTGGATTCATTCTGTTGCAGTTTGTTGTTGTTCCCAAAGAAACCTTGTTTCAAGTAGATTTACATCTGCACTCGACACTAATAACGGTTTTGCTTATCCTCAGTTCCGCGATGCTTTTGAGATCATTTCGCCGATTCGCCAAAGGATCTCGTCGGCTCGGAGGCTTGCGCAATCTTGAGAATCGGGTTGATGGTGGTTACGCAGGCAAACCTCGAACAAACAGAATTAACGAGAAACAGTTTACGATTGTAACCTTGATTTTGTCAGGAATTCTCATCGTGTGCTCTCTCCCTCACATCGTCACTGTTCATATGAAGGTTTATACGAAGCAGGAAACTCAGCAAGAGAGACTAGACCTGTCTGCTGCGCTCACTATCGCAGATGAAATGATGTTCATAAAAGTGGCACTGGATGCGTTCATATACGGGTGGAGACTGACAAAATACCGGAAGTCTTTAAAACTTGTGTTTACCTGCCGCTCGAATCAAGTTACTTCTGAAACTACCGAGTTAGGGACGATTGAAAACTTCACTGTTAAGTGAAAGAGCCTTGTTACATTTTAAACTCGTCTCTCGACATCTCCTACCATTTGGCTTAAGGCTGGGACGAAACATTGATGAAGAGGGACCTTGCAAAAAGAGTATTAGTAATCGAGTATTAGTTACCTATCATATTACGGACCTCATTATAATAATAATAATAATATTAATAATAATAATAATAATAATATAATAGTATAATAATAATAATAATAATTATTATTATTATATTTAACCAGGGTAAACCCCTCAGAAAATGTTGTTATTAATTTCGTACCGAAATTCGCAGGATATATTCTTTTTGGTTACACCTGTAATACACACACCCATATATTGAGGATGGGTCAGTTGATCCCAACGAACCCAAAATTTTTATATTCTCTACCTTTATTATATCATTTTATTTTGGCTTATCAGATCTTTTATAGATCCTACGTTTGCAGTTGTTATCGTATGCGGTCCCTTGCAGTTAGTTACTCTCCTGCACGGACCGCTAAAATTTAGTTGTTTTTATTGCCAAACTGTCGAGTGCGTGATTTATCGTTAAATGTTCTCAACTTATAAAGCAAATAAAAGTTTTAAACTCTCTTTTACTCTAAATTGTGTGCTAAAGCGTGCTAACGACTTAAAAACGATTTCAAATTATTTCGTTTTGCTTTCAACCTGCTTCAGAAATTTGAAGCCGTTCCTCACAAATGGAAATCGTTCCCGAACCCTTCAGACACAATAGAGATATAATAAATATCTTACTAACTTCGTTTTCTCGGTCCGTACCGTAAGTTACGGATCCTTGTTTTTTCCCCTACGATTTATGCCCCGCGCGCTTCGCGCTTGGTCCATAAATTGAAGGGGGAAAAACTCGGTCCGTAACTTACGGTACGGAGATCGAACTCGGTTAGTAAGAGGTATGTATAACACCATAGCCAGTCCATGATACTGAATACAGACATAGAAAAACTAGAATTCCTATATTCTCCTACCCCTATAGGACAGACGCCACTATAGAACGAATCAGGTCAGTTGGTCTTAGCGAAACTGGAATTGATACATTTTCTACCTCTGTAAGACGAACGCCGAGAAACTATATAAGGCTAGAATTCATGTATTCTATACCTTAAAATAAGGACACCGCGTCATTATTGACAGTTTACCTGGCCTTAAAGAAACCAGAATTCTCCATAGCAGGGACCTTACGACGGACCACAATTCATCCCTCATTTTTGATGTCTGTATTAAAGAGGTTTCCTTGCACAGCCAACATGTTTGGCGGAACGCATCTTTGAATGTAAGTGATCTGGAAACTGAGATACCAGAGTGATCAAAACTTCCAATACATTTTGGCTTTTTTCCAGGATTTTTTGTACTCTATATACTTTGGGATTAAAGACAATAAAGAAGTAACAATGTTCACATACGAAGCAATTTTTTAAATAGTTTTAGGCAATCTGAAAGTAAAGTAGAAAAGTAGGCCTCGGACTCTCCACTCTTTCAACTAGTAATATTACAATAAGCTCTACAAACCGAGTTTTTTTTTCATTATACGACGCAATGTAACAAAGAAATACAGGACGTAAACTCGCCCTGCTAAAGCCGCAAATATAAAAGTGATTTAAAACTGAAGTTTCAACATGCTCAATAGCGGTTTTTTTACATTCAGCTCTAACAAATCTAAAATCGACAACTTCTCTGAAATACTGGATTTCACAGCAATCAAGTAGCACAAGTTATAAAAGCATATATTTTAATTTCACTGATGTTTTGGCCATAAATAAATGCTATGCATGTTTAGAAAATAGCCCTAGTAAATACGCGCGCTGAAAGGCTGGTAGAACTTGAGAAAGCTCTGGAACGGACATATGGAAACACTCGCCGCTCGTGTTCCCACAACATTTTTCGTTCTCCCAAACTTACTCTTGTGTTTATATTACCGTATTACTTTGTAATTTTGAAGTGGCGAAATGAATGAATAAATAAATAAATAAGATTATGAGCCTGAGATTTCTATCGCGTGATAGTTGACTCGGGCTGTGCCCTCGTCAACTATCACGCGATAGAAATCGAACACGATCTGATCTAATTGTTTTAGAACAAGTCTACTAGTCGTTTAAACTTTATCTAAATCCTCTTCACAGACACTTCGAAAACGCCAAGAAGTGGCCGTCATTTTGTTAACAAGGGCACGCTGCTACGCTACTCACAATCTGTCACAGAATAGAAAGCGAGCAGCGTACTTGCCAATCACAAAACGGTATTGGTGATAGAACAGTAGTAGATTTGTGCTAAAACTCGATAGAAACAGGGTACACGTTTTCTATTTCTCAGATGGACACAGTTAGCTTTGGGACCGCACCGACCTGGACACTAGTTTTCTCACTTTGAAAGGAGTTCACCCCAACCTGAAATCAAAGTACATCTAGAATTCCGCTTCTTTCTTCGCAGTGTTTCGCTTCATTTTAAATCGTTTTACTGAAAAAACTGTTTTTGAGTGTGCTTTTGCTCATCCTATAATGTTGTTTTTATCATATTTGGTTAAAAGCAGTATGGATCGTGTCTCTGTGATATGTAAATTAGCTATGAAATGGTATCGAATGCGCCTGCGCGCCAGCTGACCGAGTCCCTTAAAATATTTGCATGAAACCTGACACAAAAACTGAGTAATGTTGTTTAGCTACAGGAGTGTCACTCCATAAACAGAAATGGATAGGTGGAATACAAGGCTGTTTAACTAAATATCAGGTCGTGTAGAATGGCTTGTTTATTCAGCAACTACAGGTGAGATCAGATAAAGGCAGAGAAGATGAACCTTCCTGCCCAAGACATGACAAATAAGTTCTCAGGACGTAAATATCAGCAAAACGTTTTTTCGTAGTTACCTGAGTTATCCATATCATTGAGTACAGTTAGAAAGGTTTCTCAAAATCAAGTAAGATGGGTCTTCATAAAAAAAACTGTATATGCTCTCTTTATTTCTAACTATTTTCAAAGATTTATTTTAAACTGAGTGATATATTATATAACAGGTCAACTTATTCTTGCAATTTGATTGGTTCTTCTGATCATCTAGAGGACAGACGTTTATATGACATTATTAACAACTTTTTGCCGTTTCTTTGTTATATGAACTAAACAAATTCCATTTTGCCGTGATTCTGTTCAGTAATAGATCGGAGAAGACGTCAGAGTGTGTGTTACGAGTTCGAACGTTTTAAGTGTTAGGTAGTTCGTAGTCGAAACAGAACACAGGGATGTCGGAAAACACAACAAGGATATTTATTCCACACGAACGCAATAATTCCACACAAGACTTCACAACAAGCACACGCTAGGCTTGTGAATACACTTGACCTCCGTCCCTCTTGTATAAACACGGCCTCTGCCTAATACACGTAACCCCTCTGTTACAGTGCGTTTTTATGAGCGTTATTAAATTTTTCGTGCGCTAAGAATTATTGGTAAATGTACCAGTCACCATCATTTTTCCTACGGAGGATCGTTTGCAGTGACGAATGACATGCATTAAACGAGGGAGGGAAGGCAAAGCCCGGATGGAAAGAGAGCGCCTGCAACGCAGGCTAACTGACGAAGGTCTGACACTCGCAACTTGAGTGACATTGACAAACTCGATGAGGCGATTTATTTACTTCTTTCAAAAGTGCTTCACTTGACCGCTGACGCAACACAGTGGCCAGCTTCTTTAAAAAACTAATAACTTTGTTCAACGTAACCTTTATCTGTTTTTTCACAGCTTCATCTCAAGGACTTCTTTTTAAACCAGGTGGCGCGATTGTTTGGAAGCTGGTTTATTCTGGATCGATTATCCTTATGGTATGACACAATGGTGTGGTTTCTAACATACTGGGGGAGGTGGAAAATAGTCGGAGACGCTTGCTACCTAGCTTCAAAGTGGAAAAAACGTAATAAGCATGTGCGAGTTTTGACTGTGCGCCAGGCTCCAAGTTTGAAAAAATGGCGGGATTTTCGTGTATCGTCTAAACAAAATACGTTACGAATTTTGTATGCTTTCTAAATATTCCCGATAAGTAACATTTTAATTTCACTAATGGAAAGCTAGTGTACTGTTTTCATGTGGAATCAATTTTGTTTGGACAAAATTAATCTAAAGACGGTTTCCGAACCCTTTGTTTTCCTGCGGTACACACATAATTTCGTTGCGAAGTGAGATTTTATACTCAAACACTCTTTACATATCGCATATTTATAGGCAACCCACTGAACATATAAGTAAGAGAGCCTCTCACAGGCAGGGGAAGACTTTCTTTCTTACAGTGAAATGCTGAAAAAATTCATGCTTGCCCAAGTATAAGTAAATTAACCGAACGGCACCCTCGCGTACCTTCTTACAGTCTGCCGCTGTTTCCGACCATTGCATCTTGCATTATAACCTGAACTCGCAACTAGGGCTACTAGAGATGCGAAGAAAGCTGCGCATTACGTTTTTCTGCTCTGAACTCGTTACCCCGACAGAGTCTATGATGGGTTTATATAAAGTTCGCCACTTTAAGTGACATTGTGACCCGCCTAATAAAAAGGAATCGCACCTCAAAACTATGAAAGCCAAAACGGAAACCCAGGAATCACAACAACAAGAATGCCGCAATGAATTAGTTCAAGGCAATATTAAAACAGAGTACAAAACCGTGCCTTGGATATTGGAGAGAGCTTAGAAAAATAAAGCGTAGCCAAACTGGTAGAAACAACTCCGTGGTTATCTCATTACAAGCAGCTTCATACTTATCTTGTTGTAGTCCCTTGACAAGGCATCCATGTAATGTATACGAATAAGCTCTATCTCCTGGTGTACCTTTTTTTTTTCCAAATTTAACTTGATTAACCGTAAACTCGAAGATGAGATATGAATTATACAGTAATATTGAGCCAGGAATTTGAAGAGTAGATGTCTCCAGTTTTGTAAAAAGAAGGATGTTTAAAACATCCAGTTTTAAAGATAATTTAGAAGGCTTCAGAAGTCAATAAACACAGTTAGATATTCGCTGCAATATAATGAATGGGAGATACTTTTTGCTGAGTTTCCGAAGGTGACCTAGCCTGGAGCGTTCAATACATCACCATATCAAGTAAAATATCATCGTAACCCTATACTATTCTCTCTCCTATAGATATCAAGGTTGGCTGCCTGGGAATGCCCTGTGAAAACGGCACATGCTCAAAAATATCAGATGGGGGTTACAAGTGCACTTGTTTTCCTGGATTCACAGGAACAAACTGTGGACAAGGTCAGCGCATTGTAGTCTTGATCATCGTTGGATCAATAGATTGGCTGTATTATATAAGGTTTTTTTGCAAATTTACGTACAAATGAAGTTTTTTGATGACGACGATTAATTAAATCCATTTTGAAGACGTTTTAAGTACTAACCAGGAGCCCATCACTTGGAGCCTGCAACTACCCCATATTCCTGTCACGGCGTTTTCACAGATCGATCTATTTTTAGTTTGAATTTATCTTGAATTCAGATCCCCACGGGAACCTCGGGAACCAACTGCATTCACAAGCACGGACTAATGTCGGCATGTCGAAATGACTTCGACATGTTCACGCGTGAGGCCGCATAGTTTTATCCTCACCGAAGCGTGCTCACGTAGACTGGAACTGGCCTATTTCGCGGGAAAAACATCTAAAAATAGACTGGTCTGTAAAAATGTCGTTGCATTGGCTTATTATGGGAGTGGCAGGCTCCTAGTAACGGGCTCCTGGTACTAACATAAAAATGTCTAAATTACATAACAAAATGCCTAAATTACATTTAATGGGATGTTATCAAAATTTAGTCCAACTATCTGGGCTCTTTTTTACCGTGAATAAATAACGTTTAAAGATTATAGATTAAAGAGCTTTGTTTAGCTTTTTAGCAAAATAGCGAGTTTGGTCATACTCCTTTTAAAGGACTCAGTTCATCCTGTGCCTGCTCTTCCTCTCCCCCGTGGTCACGTACTGTAAACTGTTTGGGTCCCTGTTCCTCATTCTGTCAGACGATTTCGACATTGACCACGCGAGGCAATGTTTATGTAGTTTGACTGACAGCTTTTAATCACGTCTTACAGACATCGATGAATGTACCAGCAACCCCTGCATCGATGGAGCTACGTGTGCGGATCAAGTGAATGGGTTCAATTACACCTGTCTCCCCGGATTTACTGGAACACTTTGTGGCATAGGTAAGTTATCTTTTCCATATAGTTTAGTTGTTTGAATAGTACTTTTATTTTATCTGATGTCAGTGAGGATTGTTCGACCCAATAGATAGTATTGGCGTATCAACTAAGTTGGCGACCACGTAGGGCGAGACAAAATAAAAGCGACGAGCGTAAGTGCACAGATACTCAAGACTAAAATCCTCTTATTGTACCTAATATATAGATTTAGCCAAGTCTAAAAGCGGAGCTACCGTAAAATTTTAATCAATTACTGGAAATTCTCCAATATTCATTTCAGACCTAGTCCAAATTCTGCCCTTGCTCGGCGGTAAATGACTAAAGCCTTCACGCTCCCTTCGACAATTCACCTAATATCCCTTGATCTAGAAAATCTCTGTGCCATAATAGCTTAATAATTTGGGAACGGTGACGAGCAAAAATCAACAATTCCCGTTACAGTGCTGATAGAATGGAGCGCAACAAACAAACCGCCTAGAAACATTCTCCTGTTTTGTGTAACCAGATATTGATGAGTGTGCAAGCAGTCCATGTGTCAATGGAGATTGCATCGGTGGTGTAAATCACTACACGTGCAACTGTCATCCGGGAAATACAGGGGTCAACTGTGAACTTGGTGAGACTTGGAATAAACATTTACTGCTAATCCCCACTTTATGGACACATTCCTAATACGAACATCTTTTATTAACACTGAGACGGAGAGCGCTTTTGTTTTCTGCTTAGCTTTCACAACTGACCCGCTCATGCGCACACCTCAATGGTACATAAACTATAGGCGGGCTGCGATTGTATCTTAGTTTGACGAGATTTTAAAGTTGCTGTCGGTTAATCATCCGTCTGCTTTTTTGCGTCGCAAATGAAGAAGAAATTTATCTCCTTTTGCCTTCGGTGGTGGATTCTGTCTGGCTACCCCTTTAACACCCGTTTCTCCTCCTCTGTGTGTTGTCGAGGTAAGGTGGAAAGTTTTGTATTCATTTTCGTAACTGCTGAAAGCCATCGAAGGGCCGATTTTCCCTTCCAGCTTTATGCCAGAGCTCCATTTCATTACCAGTCCCGATACCGGGCTATCTAGGGCGCACAAGAGGTGATTACGCAATCCAACACTACATATATTGCCCAGGAAGTCTTACGATCTGTGAGCGGGCCCACAACTACCTAGTTAAGCATCATCAGCCCCTGCATCCCAAAACTTAAGTAATAATTCCAAATAATATATCAGATTTTATTTTCGTTTTAACTCCGTTCTACATTTACGAAAGTTTTGTTCACATTTTAATCAGATGCACCAATATTTATCTTTTAAACTCTTCAAGCTTACTGACTACCTTGTCCTCGACAACAGGTAATGCCAGTTCGGTAATTATCAGGGTAACATTCCCATCTGTTAGAAATTATCACCTTTCAATTGACAATCGAACGTAGATATAAACAAAAGTACTGATAGCTGCTATTCATAAATGATAGATCTTGATGAATGCGCCAGCAACCCAGGCAGCAATGGAGGTGTATGTGTGAATGGAGTCAACAAATTTACATGTAAATTGTATACCTGGATTCATTGGACTCCAGTGCGAAACAAGTAAGTTCCACGTCAAAATGATCAATGAGAATTATTTTAGTTTTAGCTGTTTCGATCCCTGGGTCTGATTCCGACAAAGGATTACAACATTAATCATGTGATGTGAAGTATATATGAAATAATTCATATTTGTACTGCGGATATAGATGAAAGTGAAGAGTGATCATCGCAGTAAATTTTCCAATTTAAGCAATTGGAAAGAAGAAGCCTGAAAAAAAATTAGGGCTTCAACGGGATTCGAACCCATGACCTCCGCGATACCGGTGCGATGCTCTACCAACTGAGCTATGAAGCCACACATTAGGAGCAAGGTCAATTTGTTGAGTTCATATCTTCCCGTGCAGTGAATTGATGTGAAGTATATATGAAATAATTCATATTATAATTGGAAAATTTACTGCGATGATCACTCTTCACTTTCATTAATCATGTGAGAAATGTAGTTTGACTGACAGCTTTCAATCGCGTCTTAAAGATATTGATGAATGTACCATCAACCCCTGCATCAACGGAGCTACGTGTGTGGATCAAGTGAATGGGTTCATTTGCAGTTGTGCCCCCGGATTTACTGGCTCCCTTTGCGGTGTAGGTAATCACTCTTTTTCAAAGTTTATTGGTCGGAATAATATGATTTTATGTCAGTAAAACTTTTTGACGCATTAGGTGGTCTTAAGGTATAAAGGTGATTTACCCGAAGGGCGAGGCAAAATACAAGCGACGATCATCACTGTACAGCGTTACCATACACTAAAATATTCTTATCGTATCTATAAAACTCTTGGCTGTGATTGGTTTTCCATACGCTTATTTCTCGGGTAATTATGTTACCAGCCCATACAAGATAGTGTCATAGTTTGGGTACCGTCTTGACCAAAGATCACTGATTCCTGTTATGGTGCCCCTAGAATGTAGCACAACAAAATAAACTGTCTATAAACATTCTCGCGCTTTTTGTAAACAGAAATTGATGAGTGTGCAAGCAGTCCATGTGTCAAAGGGGATTGTATCGATAGTGTAAATCATTACACGTGCAACTGTCATCCGAGAAATACAGGGGTCAACTGTGAACTTGGTAAGACAAGCTATTTACCTTTTTAGACTTTTTTCATTGCCAAGTGTGAAATGGAAACTGGCTAGAATTTGCCTGTGCAGCTGACCCCCGCTTTATGGATACACACCTTACACGGATTTCTTGTTGTGAACGCTGAGCTGGAAAATGGTTTTGATTAGC
>CM042753.1:4760423-4796697 GCA_022496165.2 Catalaphyllia jardinei | reverse complement strand
AACTACTGGAACTATTGAAGGGGTGGTTATCTCTCCCAGCTTAATGTTGGAGCTCCTTTAAGATATCAGTCCCGAGACAGGGCTATCCTGGATGTACAAGAGGTTATTAGACAATCCAGCACTAACAAATTGCCCAGAAAGTCTTACAATCTGTGAGCAGAGCCGCATCGTCAGCTCCTGCACCCGAAAACCTTAGTTAATAAATCCAAAAAATGGGAATTCCGCGCCTTCTTCAGTATGATTCCCATCTGTTGCGAATTGTCGCCTTTGCAAGTTACAATCGAATTGGGATCTAAATAAAACTACTGATAGCTGGTATTCATGTTTGATAGATCTGGATGAATGCGCCAGCAACCCATGCAGCAATGGAGGTGTATGTGTGAATGGAGTCAACAAATTCACATATAATTGTATACCTGGATTCACTGGACTCCATTTCGAAACAAGTATGTTATAAATGCACTTATTATTTCACTTATAGGCCGTGTTACCATATTAGATCAAGAACTCGTATTGCACTGTGGAGCCATGTATGCTTTTGTCATTCGCAAGCGCCATACACGATCGGTATGGTGCTGAGACACAAAAACGACAGCTCTGCATGCATGCTTATTTTGCCATCAAAGAAATACTTGTTATTTGGCCAAGCTACGTTGTTTTTCGGAACTTAGCTAAAACCACTCCCTTTTTTGCATAATCCGCCCGGTGACCTTAGGCAGTCAACTGATACGAACTGACTTGCAAAAAGAAAATGAAAACTCTTGGTTATTTTTTTAACACGATATTGACGATTGTGCAAGCAACGCATGTGTCAATGGATATTGTGTGGATGGCGTGAATTAGTACACATGCAGCTGCCATCCTGGAAGGGCAGGTGTATACTGTGAGTTTGGTAAGTGGGCATTCTTCAGCTTGGTTAGTGATGAATATCCGCTAGATTCCGAAAACCTGATCAGCTAATTGTGAGGCAAGTTTGGAGGGCTGTTAATAAATTGGACTGCAATCTTCTAAGAACTGCTTTGCAAATCATATATTCAGGAATCCCTTTTTTATCCGCCTTTGGAGACATGATGGCCTCATGGTTGGTGCGCTCGACTCCGGAGCGAGCGGTCTGGGTTCGAGCCCTGGCCGGGGACATTGTGTTGTGTTCTTGGGCAAGACACTTTACTCTCACAGCACCTCTCTCCACCCAGGTGTATAAACGGGTACCGGCTAATTATTGGGGAAAACCTAACAAATTGCGGGGGAGTGACCTGCGATGGACTAGCCTCCCGTCCAGGGGAAGTAGAAATACTTCTAGCCACTTCATGTTACAGAAACCGTGATAAGCTCTGGCAGCTATGGGCCAGTTGGCTTCAAGGCTTCACTTTAGAGGCTTTTTATCTTTTCCGAGATTTCAGTGGATTCTGCATACCTTTTTCATACATAGTAAAGGTTTCTTATTACTTGCGTTAGAAGCTTGATGTTGCTACATGCGCATGCCGCTGTAAATTTTGAATTAGAGGCACGTAAGCGTGAGTCGACGATTCCTCTAATTAATGGCGTTTCTGTCCAAAGTGCTGGCTCACGACTCTGTATGGTAAACTATTGACAATCTATAACTTTTTTCTTTTCCTTTATGATTTGTCCTGTGTGACCAGTAATCCATGTTTGAACGGTGGAACCTGCATCCCTTCATTTGGAGACACCTGTAACTGCACGTATTTTTATTCTGGTCAAACTGTCATTTAGGTAAGTCATCTTGGTGGAGGAGCGGTGGCCTCATGGTGGCTCGACTTCGGAGCGAGCGGTCTGGGTTCGAGCCCTGGCCGGGGACATTGTGTTGTGTTCTTGGCAAGCTCAGGTGTCCAAACGGATACCAACGAATTCAATACTGAAAGTAACATCGCTATGAACTAGCATCTTATTAAGGGAGGTAGAAATATTCCAAGTCGCTTCACGCTACAGAAACCGAGAGAAATGGAGATTTTACCGCCTTTTTCCTTTACCATATTAGTGATGCAGCGTTCTTTTCACTTTATACACCAAATTAGCGATAAATTCACTTCTAAAGCATCCTTGATTTATATTTTACATCTTCAAGTGAACCTTACAATATCGACGTCCCTTGTACTTCCTGACAGGTTAGTGTTTCTCAAGAGAGCATCGGGTCCGCGATTCACTGCCGAAAATTACATACTCTATCGGTAATAACATATTGCTAACTGTTTGCTTCTTTGTTTTTTATATTTATGTTTTTTTTGCAGGATCCTTCTTTTGTCTAAGGCTTCCTATGTTCTCTTTTGACCCACCTCACTGGCCAAACATCGGCAAATTCGACAAGATCGCTTTTTCGCTAAGCGCGGATCACAAACTCTTGGGAATTTCTGTTGGTTCCACCGCACAACAAGGCATTCCTGTAACTTTGACTATCAAAGTAAGCAACGTCTCGGGTGGTGTCATCGCCTCTAAAACCGCGCAGCATATTTTTCGTCACGGAATACCCGACTCCCCCGTTTACTTCGACCAACCGATACTCCTGACCGCCAACCAGCAATACATTGCAGCTTCCCTAGTCGAGGTTGCCAATATGCCTGAATTGGCAAGAAAACAGCTCGACGTCGATTGCTCTTGACGATTAAGTTGACGATTGCTCTAAGATACTATTGAAGTTACATAATTTTGAATTTGACGAGCAGTTTTAAACATTTTAAAAACTTTTTACCTGGCCTTAGCATTCTTACCATAAGCAGCTACAGGCATTAAAGCTGCGCCTTTTCTGTCCGTGTTTCATGAATATTTGGAAGTCTCTTAGATTAGATTCAAAATCATTTGGTATAACGGTATGGCCTTCATTAGCGGGAGTTGGGTGACATGAGTAGACAGGCCCACATGGTGACTCAGCGCCTTTCGTGATGCCCTTTCCAAGATCAGTTTACTTGTCAACGCACGGGCACTTTTGTGCTATTTTCTGATTAACTGCCCCAGTACAGGCATCTTCAAATTGCTATTAAAATCATTCCCGTTTTTCAGGAATGTTTTAAGTTGAAACTCCCGCAGACATAAGAGCTAATAACGCACACTGTTTTACCCTTATGGTACAAAATATATAGATACCGGATATAGCGTAGAAGAGCTCAGCAATTGTAAGATGTAGAAACCGGGGCCCCCCCCCCCCCCACCACCGCCAAAGAAAGGGGTTATCAAAAAGTATTATAAGAGTACTTTAGAAAGATCCATGGAAAGGACACAGGACGTGATGCCCAATTATATAACGTTATATATTATCAGGGGTTACTGAACCGTGACTTCGTTATAATATCGTTACTCTATAATTTATAATCTCCGGCCGGTCCTAACGAAAGGCATTATTTCTGAAAAACCAAAAAGGGAATACAGGAAGTCTCTTTTAGCTTTAGATTGTAAACATCATTAATTATTTAGTACAGAGCACAACATTATAGACTTTGTCAGTAAGTAATACTCAAAGTATACAAAGGATGGTGTTGAAATCCTAAAAGTGGGAGAAACGGGCATGTCGTTTAACGGGAAGTTTGATTCTTCAAGGAAAGACGGAGGGCAGTAAACCCCGGGGTAAACTACTGTCCGATATTGAGATATCATGTCGAATGACCAATTGTCTCTACGAGATGTGCCTGAAGGTAATCATAGTTGTTGTATTAATTATCCTGGACTGGATGTTTGTTTTGATGAATACAGCTCCCATGATTCCCTGCAGGCGCGTTTCATAGAGAGAACTACTCATTACAACCATCTCATCCTATAACTTTCTCAGCTTTCAAATTTCCTGCAATCAAACCATGAGCTCAAACTGTATCCCTGACTTGCCGCTCAAACTAAACTATAAGGCAGCAATGATTGAAGGGAAGTGCAAGTAAACGTTTTTGTGGCTTCCCAAAAGCGACGTAAGGCAGGCATGGCGCAGTCGGTGGTGTCAGTTATCTTGCTCGTGGTATAATCTTGTATCGTGTCTTGTATACATCGATATATGTGTTTATGTTCGGAATTTGCATTTATCGCCGCAGTTTTTTCCTCTAGGGATTTTACGTCACATTTCGGTATTTAAGCCTTGTCGCCTCTCGCGTTAGTCACTCGACACAGCCAGTTTTCCCGCTCGCACCTTGCCGAGCTTAACTTTTTCTAGTATGCTGTTTACGTTTAGTCTCGTAGCTTACAGTGTTGTAATTTGTTTTTCTCCGCCACTACTTTATTGCTTTATGTTAGCCTTTTCTTTTTCTCGTCCCCAATAAACACAACTGGTCGTGTCCTTCCTATTTCAGTGTGTTGTTGTCTTTCTGCTGATTAGAACTTAAACGTTTTTTCTGCGGCGGAACGCAGTGACATAGCAGAGAAGTTGTATTTGTTTTGGCAATTTAACCCGTTCAAGCATTTGTGTCCCAATGAAGTAGATTTTTACAGTATTGGTAGTATTAAAACTAAAATAAAGGTATTCACTTATTCATTCATTCATTCATTCATATATTCATTTCACATATGTCCGTCAAGTTTAAGCAAAAAGAGAGAAAAGATATTCTTCTCCCAATCCAAGCCATCTGCGCATCTAATTCATATACGTAGCGTCCACTGCTTCATTTGGGGGTCTTACACCTTAAATCCGGCTTTTAGCAAACAACTCTGTGGGACAGTTTTGGTACCACGTTAAAGGACTTCGCACTATAACTTCAAAATCAGATTTCCAGGTCAGGCATGCCACAACAGTTAATGAATAACTAGCTCCTAAGTGTTGAAAATTAAGCAAGTGTCCATTAAGCAAGGTGTCCGTTAAGCAAGTTGTCCAGGGAACAAACCTCAGAAAAAAGTGTTTTGAGGAGGTTTTTCTCTTTAAATGTTGAAATAGTTTACTGATATTAACTATATTGAATGAATAACAGAAAAACATTTCATACATTGCAAATTTTCATACATCGCCAAATTTTCTCCTGAAAAGCCGTTTTTAACCGTTAAATCAGTTTTTCTACTGCCATGACACTAAATAGTCCTAAGTTTTCCTGAAAAAGCTCTTTTTACCAAAAAGATAAATATCCCGAAGATTAGGTACAAAAAGCTGCAGTATTTCAAATTGGAGCGTGTGCATAAGCCAAAATTTGGGCTTTTTCGCTATTACACGTTCTATTTTTTTTTCTTGCCCTTCTCCTTTCGTTATCTCTCGGCTCTATAACTTTTGCTACCTTTTGCCTTGCATATTCTTTCTGGCTGCCGTAAAAAGTTGGGTGTTAATTATGAGCAAAGCCTAGAAATGAAACCTTGATCAATTATAGGTAAAGTGGGCCAGTTTACCACCATTTTTGAAGTAAAACTGATAACGTTGTTTTCTAATTTACTATGTCAGAATGCCGTCGCGCAATATCGTTGTGGGGATAGATCTATCCTAGTTCTACTAAATGCATATCAAGAATATCTGCTGACATTTAAATTGATGACGCCACAAGTGGTACAAAGAGCAAGACCACTCAGGGCGAACATAAACGTCCTTGGCACTGAAAGGGTTAAAAGCTCCTTGATCAAGTCCATTCCTCAGGGGAGAGGAGTGGGGGTAACCGTTCCCTCTAGGGCTAAAACGTGAAACTGGTACCACTTGGTTTCAGACGTCGAACTACTGCTGTGCCGAACTCAAAACATAAAAAATTAGGAAACATTTTCTTTCGATTTTCTGAACAATCGCTGGCGCGTTTAATTTTGGTTGGCAACAAATTCCTCACAGCTACTAAGGAGTTATCCCCCGGGATCATCCGAATTTCCTCGAAGAAGGCTTTCGTCGCATACGAATACTCACGTGTACATAGGAATACAAACAAGTCAGGAGGCCATTAGATGGACTCCTGACAAGTAGAATACACGAAAATAAAAAAAAACACGTTAGATTGCATTCGCTGTATTCATTCGTCCGACATTCGTATATATGATGACTGTGTGAATGTGCCCGAGGAGGGGTAATCCGTTACATAAGCTATATAGGCCTCAACCAATTTTTCGTAACCCAACGTAGCAGGCGTTGACAGAGGGAAGGGGGAGGCAAAGCATGGATGCAAGAAGAGCACTTTTTCCTTCCCTACCCATTGCCCGTTATCGGCTGCAACACAGGCTAATTTTTATGGAACTACCCCGTCCCTGGGGAAGTACGTGTGCTACTCGTATGTTACCCTATTGCTGGTTTTCAGTGTCACGCCATTCAAAATAGATCAAAATAAAAATCAAAACTGTTCAATAGATTAAGTCCAGAATCAGGGAAAAGAAAGAAGGAAGATATGCAAAGACTCTCGCGAAGATTCAGGTCACAGCAATTTTTCTTATGGAAGTTATGCGGAGAAACGTTTTCCCCAAATTTATAGAGATTTGTATGGAGACGACATGCTGGTGCCCATCTAGATGGGCACCAACATGGCGGCCGGAAACCAGCAGAAACATCTGTCACTGAGTTTTGCTACAAAAGCGCGAATTCATCTCTCGAAGAACTCAAAAACGTAACGATAATAATTTATTCTAACACAAGAACTGTTCAGATAGCCGAATTCCCCGAAATAAGTCACTTTTTAAACCAACATCGTAGCTCTCTCGCCCGTCATGTAAATACTGCGTCACGCAAAAGCTTAGAAATTCAAGCGTAGTTTATGGCTAAACCAAGAACCCATTCGGAGTGAACATTTGCATGAATATCAGTTTTTAGCTGCTCTTATATATTATGGAAGTAAAATCTCAAGACGATCAATAGTTCTACAGTTTGATTTTTAGTGACGTCATGTGAAAACCAGCAATATGCATTTGTAGGTGTTACGTTACCTGTATGTCACTCATAGAACTCGTGTGGTGTTATTGTTCAGTAATCGCGAGTTCGATGAAAGACGGACATATCACGCCATTAGGCGTTTGCATGTTTTATACCAAAAGCCATCCTTGCCAAAACAAAGCTGGCGCGATGTTTATCATGTTTTTATAGTGGTACCGGGACGTTTTGCTATTGATTTTAAAGGGATATGGCACTCGGCCTTGGTCTTCTGTTTTCGGTTTACATTTCATTGGAATAATTACTTCTTCCTGGAATCATGATGTCATCAGTTGTCTGACCAACGAGCAGGCTCACGTTTACCTTAGCCGTTCATTCGAGCACAACTGCCTGGCCTTTGTCAACATAACATGTACGGAACGTGAAACTTTCAACGGATGCTGTGTCGTAGCTCAAATTTGCAGACGACGCAACTGTTCTGGCCAACGGCACACCATACTTCAAGTGTGCCTACGTGAGAAACATAGAAAGCCTCACGGATTGTAGGAACGCCCCCTACCTCTCGCTGTGTAACATATTTCTTTCTTTTTTTAGCGAGGCGCGATCATTTTAGAATAGCTTTATACCCGGCGACACGAAATGCGTTGTGCACTGCTTTTTATAGCCTTCTCTGCTCTGCTCGTCCCTCTCCAGGGAATAACACGACAATCACGTTCTTGTAAGTATTTTTGTTTGATTATTCTGTTAGTTCAGAATTAAGGCCGCGCTTATTTAGAAACTTTTAGACTTAAGCTTACGGTATGCTCGTATCCGGACGGCAAATTGTCGAGAAGGAAGCCAAGCAACCAAAGAGGAGAGACTCTTCTGTGCGTGTGCGCGTAGTTACCCATTCGCTCGTAACTTTGCCCGTAATCTTCACAGCCTGGAACCTTAGAGTCTAGCAAATGATAGTTACTGTGCGAGCACGCCGACCTCGAATTTTGCATAGTAAATCCAACCAAAGGTTTCACTATTTATCAATGATGTAGCGATCCTGTAACTGGTGAATACTCTCGTATGTTCCCTTCTGAAGCCAGTGTTGCTTCTAAGGGGCATTATTATACGTTTATCTTCATATTTCCAATCTGAGATTCATTTTCGAGAGGAAACTAATACTGTAAGTAGAGAAACCCCTTTTCTGTACTTACTAGCGTTTTTGACTCGATTGAGCTGGGCATTAGCCTACTTCTCAGAGTAACGCAGGTAACGGAGACGTTATTTTTTCGATTATTTTTGTGGCTCGAGCGGCTAAGACTTGATCGATTCATTCGATTTTAACCTGTGAAATAAATTCGTGCGCTCACAACATTCACTTGATCGACTCAAAAACGCTGGTACACCTAGAATAGGGGTTTCTCCGCCTGCTGTATATGTTTCGTCCGTCACTAGATGTGAAATCAGAACGAAAATATAGAGAAAAACATTTGTTTTACGGCTTTGCTTCTTTGCAAATTTGCCCTGATTACCCATAATGCCCATTAAAGCGTGAACCGGTCTATAACACTGTTTCTTGAGTGCGATAAACATTACAGTACAGTTATCCTACAGCTCACAGTGGTTTTACATTTTCCCTACAGACAAGGTTTGCATCTATTCAGATCACATCTACTGCAACTACTGGAAGAGATTGGGGTTTTGCAGTCCACTCAAGGCTTTCTTTAGAACAATGGTAGTGAGGTGTAAGAAAACCTGTGCCCTGTGTGGAGGTGATTTTGTTAAGTTACCTATTTACCTTTGTGCAATATTGGACGTGCTCATTTTCTGCTGAATTCTCTGTTTTATGTCATTTGCTGATCACCAAGACAGTCGACATATCATTATACGGGTTTGAATTTTATCAGAATCTGGTAACCAGAGCAGGAACGCGTGGCAGACGGGGGGTAATCGGACGGGCGCGAGAGATATGGGAAATACGCGAGGACTACTACACATGCTGCGCGGATACTCGAACTTTACACCCTATATTTATTCCTTTCTGTATTCCTTTAAATTTTATCCTATTGAAGGGAGGGCGCTTCTATATATTTTTTCGGTGCCATATGTGGGTTGCTACACGAACTTGAGACAAGCACTTAGCAGTTCTAGCATGAACAGAATTCCATCGAGGAAAGGGTTCTTGAGTGTGCGTCGAATAGTTGCTAAAAAATTCACTTTTTATGAGTTGCTCGTTGCCAACACATGGAAACTACAAGTGCCTTATCGTCATAGTCTTACAAGGACAAAGTTGAAAAATTCACAATCTGGGGAAACTCAAGGCCATGACTAATACACTGCTTTCAGCTGGAGGGGTACTCCCAGAAAAATTGGGTGGGCTTCCCAAAACCCTTACCCTATTCATGACCAAAATCTGCGATATTCCCTACCCTATTTATGACCTGACCAAAAATTCGAAACCTGAACCTTACATTAAAATTCTGTTTGAGACCTGCGTTATAATTGGATCCCAAGTTTAAACCAATGTTAAATTTCCATAAACATAATTTGTGAAGGGCTTTTGTTGATTTTCTTTTCGATAATAATGAAAACGTGGCTTCTCGGCTTAAAATCGTCCCCATATCAAGGCTAGAGTACAAAAACCATACCCTATTTATGACCAAAATGGTAAAATCAGCTAAAATCGATATCCTATTTACGACCAAAACGGCTGAAAAACCATACCCTTTGGGACCGCACATATCTTTATATCCTATATAAGGGAGTACCCCCCGGGGGGGCCCTTCAGTTAGCTGCTCTCAGAAAATGACGCATGATGAAAATGTTGTTATAGTTCTGTGTCTATTTACCAGATTTTGTGCTTGTGATGACCATTATGTTTCTGAATAAATCACAGAGAATGGCTGTCCAGATAATTTTCATTGCAATCATTGGAAAAATATGGGATATTGTCGACGTGGAAGCGCCCATTACACATTCATGAGAGCGTACTGTCCAGCCACGTGCCGCTTGTGTGGTAAGTAATACATAAGATAACATTGCTAAATTTGGTTCTCTTCGAAAAGACCCGTCTTTTAACTTCTTTTGTAGGCGCAAGATAAGGATAGAGCACCAAAATCACCGTTGTTTGCTGCATCCATTAGAGAGCAAATTTTGATTGTAAAATCTTTTTGAAGGCTTACGAGACCTGTCAAGATTACTGAGTAATCAAACAGCATGTGACTAGCGAAACTGGCCAATATTACGCTTAGCCCCTACGCAGACGCTCTTTAGACCCGTCACGCAGTTGTCCTCCCCCACGAACGTCTGCTGAAAGCTGAAACCAAGGGAACATTCTTTTCCCTCTGTTTACTTGCGTCCAGATCAGTGTTACGTGATGAAAGAGATGAACCTATTCGTACGCAGAATTTTTTTAATTTAGCTAGTTCTTCTCAAATGCTAAAGCCTGCGGGAAGTCTGGTTGGATCCCAAGACGCCAACATAGTTTGTGAGACACTTTCGATATACTGTTTAAATCGCCCTTGAGAAACAACAGTATGTTTCAGTGCCCAAAGGATGAAGTGTTCGTAAATCTACGAACTCGGACGGAAATTAGAATTTCATTTGAGAGCAATGCCGTTGACGTGACGCGAAACAGTTGGCGTTGTTGTTCTCGTCCTAAGGAAGCCTTCTTAGTGTATCATTAGCTTTTAACTACACAATGAGCCGACGCTGATTGGCTTCAAAGTAATTTTCACGTGATCTCCAGCTGATCTTTATGAACAAAGGGTAGCAAATCAGTGGCGGATCCAGACCTTGAGCTAAGGGGGCGGTTCTATTTTACTTGCCCAGCCGGGGTTTGCTTCTTCAGTCATTTCCTCTTTTTTCACCCAAAATAAGAGGGGGCCCGCCCCCCCCCCCCCGGGCTCCTCCCCTAGATCCGCCACTGCAAATGTCCCTTGGCTTCAGCAGACGTCCGCGGGGGAGGAAGATAGCCTGACTAGCCCAAAGAGCGTCCGCAAAGGAGGCTACTGTTGATGTTGATTAAACACCCTCACCCTGGGTCGCACTCCCTTCTATGGACTATATAGGAGTGTGCGCTCCCAAAGGGCACAGATTTTGAGCGGTTTTGATTTGAAAAGGGGTATGTCTCACTCTCTCTTGGTACTGACTATTGTAATTACAACAACCTAATTTTTAGCCCTACTCAAATGTTTCCGCCAATGGAAGCCATTTCTGTTTAGCTACGGGCATGTGTTAGATCCGTGGGCTAATTTCAGAGGTCTGAAATTGAAGATTGATTTTTGGCTCAGCTGTGCGATAGGGTAAGGGCTTCAAGGTTCGGGCTGCCTACTCTAACCAAAAACTTTGAGCACCCGTTCACAAACAGTTAGGCTCAACAATTTCGTCACGTCGAGTAAGATTAGGTAATCCCTCACTCTTTGCCACGCCCTGTTAATCTTACATGCTATCTGATCGTATGTCTTCGTCTTACAGGTTGTCTTCCTCAGGAAGATAAAGTGTCAGTCTGTGCTTACTGGAAAAGGGCGGGTTATTGCCAGCCTAACAAAAGACACTATCAGTATATGTTGAAAAACTGTCAAACAACATGCGGCTTTTGTGACAGTAAGTGTGGGCTTTCCGCGTAATTTCTATGCGGGAAGAATAAGTTAAAGTGCACTTAAAGTTAAAAAAGTCATCATAATTTTTGGAGACACCATTCGTATTTCGATAACTGAGAAATAAAAAAGATTATTTTTGAGAGATCACGGACAAAACGATAATCTTACCTTTTGGAGCGACGATCCACACATGAATGAAACGAGCCCCAATGAGTAGCAAATTGACAAACTAATGCTTTATATATACTTAATTACAACTGGGCTACTAATGAAATCGACTATTTCTGAGAAATAAGAGAAATGATAGGCTGGTGCCTCTTTTTGTATTAAAATACAAGAAAAAAGGCTTCTATATACACGAGAGAAATATAGCAAGTAAAAGATACCTGCATTGTATGTCATTAATAATAAAAAGGTCAGTTTTGACAAATGGAGGCAGTCTCAAGGATCCCAAGTTCCTTACCACTGAGATGCTCGGAGTTAAAAAACGACTCTATCACTTCCTCGCTGCATGCCCTGACATGGTGGATATAAAGTGCCTTCTTCTTGTCTTTTAGAACCAAAAACAACCGAGAGTGAGCCTTCATCTGATCCTTCTACCACCACGGAAACAACAACCACTTATAGACCATTAGTTACTAGTGAACCGCCTGCTACGTCTAGTCCTCCAACCGCTAGCAAGCCAAGTACGATATCCACGGACGATCCTAGCACTGCTTGGAATCCTTCTACAACCAGCGAACAAAGCACAACATCTAAAACTTTGACTAACAGTGAACTGACAACAGTCACTTCTAGCCCTGCCACCACCAGTAGGCCTACTACCACATCCCAACCTTCGACACCACCCACAAATCTGACAGCGAAAGGTAGGCCTAGTTGGAAGATGTTTTATTGATATTTATTAAAAGCTAGATCACTACCGATAATACAATTCGAGAGTTTGCATTGGTTAGGCCGTCATGGGTTATAAACCAACATGTCATTGTCTGCAAATATGGTTAGCGTACGAGTGATTTTTGAGGGCGTTTTTAGTTTTATTTTAGTTTAGTTTTCTATATTTTTGGGATCGTTTTTAATAAAACAGTTATTCCACTCGGGCTTGTTGGATAGGAGATGACGATAGCCAACTCGGCACTATGCGCATCTTATATCCAACGCGCACTCGTGGAATAATTCTTAAATACACACAGTTTTATAATTACTGTAAGCAATTTTGGATTTTGTAGAAAATGCCTGCTTGAAAGCACACAACGACAGACGCGCACTGCATGGAGCAGATCCGCTGATCTGGGATGACACACTAGTACAGCAGGCTCAGGTCTGGGCTGATCACTTGGCTGCTACAGGGAAAATTCGTCATGATCCAGACCTGGATGAGGAGGGAGAAAACCTGGCTTGGTTTCAAGGACACCTCACCGCAGACTGTACGGACGCCCTAGTAGGATGGTGAGTTAACTGATATTGGCATTTTGGCCTGAAACCTCGTTTTGAAATTTTAGTGCATAGATGGTTTGGTGATCGCAAAAAAGATAATATTCAATAATGATATGAAGTGAATAGACTATTTGTTGACAGAGAAAATATCGTCTGTCACGTTTCCGCTGCCACAGGTACGACCACGAGGAGCCAAAATATAATTACGAAAAGCCTGGATTTTCTCTTGAAACCGGTCACTTCACACAGGTAAACTCATACAAAGTGATTTCTGTAACATTAATGTGTCAATGTCAAACGCCTTGACTTCGCTGCCTTGATATACATCTTGGATACATCTGGCTGATTAAAACCAGATTTTCGAGAGTGTCTTTTCACTGTTTAGGTACGTTCAGGCTATTTCACCCCCGAACTTATTAACACACCAAGTGTTCCCTTTGTCTATCCACTCAGGTTGTATGGAAAACTACCACAGCAGTGGGAGTGGCCAAAGCTGCTGTAGGTTCAGACTCTTCAAAACAAATCTTTATCGTTGCTCGCTATCGTCCGAGAGGAAACGTTTTAAGAATTTTTAAAGAGAACGTGGGTAACAAGCGAGCTAGCGAAACAATTCCAACAACTGATGACCCCTCGCTTATCAGTATACAAAGTACAACATTGTTACCACCAACGGCCCGTCCGAGTCTAACATTTGCAGGTGTGTAATATTATATATGTGTAAGATAAGTTTTTCCCGTGCAGGGAAGGCCAGCGCTTAATTCTAGATCAAGGGGGTTTTTTATCCCTACAATAGTAATTTTATTCTGAAAAGCCCGAGGGGTGAAAAGAAATAAGCATTTAAATTCCCTTTATTGGATGTTTCCGGTCTCATTTTCGGACATTAAAATGTTAACGGAATCCATGTTCGCTTTTGATTATTACCAGAAAGACCTGACGCGATTTTAGTTCTCCAAGCTGTACGGCCCCCGTACTTGTTTAAAAGGGCAATCTCACCGAGATTAAGCGCTACTTGAAAATTCAATGAAGGTGTTGGTATTAATTGGAAATCCACTAGAAGTTGCCTGATGTTGCTAAAATTCACCGTGTTATAGTTGGAATAAAATCACTAAGAATCATTGATCTCTTAGAAATTGAATTTATACCTTTTTGTCGTTTAAAAGTTATCCGTGAGTGCACCTTTGTACTTTTAGCATAGTGTGCACAAAAACTTAGAAGATGTCTCGTGATACTGCCCCTTTAATAACGAGGAAAAACCTCTAATATTTCATTTGTTCCATTTTGAATCAATAGAAAATGCCTGCTTGAAAGCACACAACGACAGACGCGCACTGCATGGAGCAAGTCCGCTGATCTGGGATGACACACTAGTGCAGCAGGCTCAGGTCTGGGCTGATCACTTGGCTGCTACAGCGAAAATGCGTCATGATCCAGACTTGGATGAGGAGGGAGAAAACCTGGCTTGGTTTCAAGGACACCTTACCGCAGACTGTACGGACGCTTTGGAACAATGGTAAGTCCTTTAGCAGTTAAAATGTTAGTCCAGTATCCATTACTGAGTCGAAAGAGGCACTGTGTGCAAAGTGAAGAGCGCGAGAATCATTAAAAGCCGGATACGAACACCTAACCAGTGATTTTAGTCTATTAGGTACCAACTAGGTAAGGTAAAGTGTGCATACGAGCCAAGTGGTTCATCGGGCCGGAGCTTATTCTGTTTCTGTAACATGAAGCGACTATTTCTAACCCCCCCCCCCCCTAGATGGGATGGTAGTCCATCGCAGGGTTACCTCCCAGCATTAAATTCGCCAGTACCCATTTACACACCTGGGTGACCAGAAACGCACCGTGAGAGCAAAGGGTCTTGCCCAAGAACATAACCGACAATGTCCCCGGCCAGGGCTCGAACTCGGATCGCTCACTTTGGAGTCGAGCGCATTAACCATGAGCAGAAGCATATCAGCTAGTCTAGGTTATATGCTTCTCCCATGAGCCACCGCGCTTCCCACGTACAAACTATTGAAAGTTTTTTCTTCCACACATGCAGTCACAAAACACATAAACTCGAAGTAATATATCATACAATATAGACCGTGCTTTACCACTTTTCAAAACACCGAGAAGATCAAGAGAGTTGAAAATACGACGCGTAGAAAATTAAACGGTAAAAATGTACGCTAATTATGATCAGATATCCATACGGTCATGATTTCCTAAAAATGATGAATTATTAACTAGTTCGAGAAGTTGTCCACTACTACGTCATTAATCATGTTATGTCGTCACCAGATCAGCACGTCAGAAAGACAATCCAGTGCTCTTGTGATCTTACCGACCTATTCAACCGATACCTGCGTAGTAATTTGTTACAAAAAATGGTTCCTTTCCTTTCTGACAGGTACGACAGTGAAGAGCCAAAGTATGATTATAAGAATCCTGGTTTTTCACGGGAGGCTGGTCATTTTACACAGGTACGCAACTAAACGTGTGAGACGCAGTGGCCTCATGGTTAGTGGACTCGACTCCGGATCGAGCGGTCTGGTTTTGAGTCCTGGCCGGGACGTTGTGTTCTTGGGCAAGACATTTTACTCTCACAGTGCCTCTCTCCACCAAGATGTAGAAATCGATACTGGCGAATTTAATGCCGAGGGTAACCCTGCGATATACAGGCACCCCATCCAGGGGGAGCAGAAATTTTACTAGAAGCTTCGTGTTAAAAAAAAACTGGGGATAAACGACGGCTTAATGGTCCACTTGCAACCAAACAGTTAAGAACTACTTCAAGCTGATATAACAACTAATGAAACTCAAGAAACGTTGCCTGAAAAACGAACATACACTCATATTAGAGGACCATTTGTCGACTGTTTGAAACCCAGAGCTTTGGCGGACATTAAAACAGCGAGCCAATACCGGTGCTTTATGTTTTTTCTGTCGTGTGTAAGCAGCAAAGTTGCTGCATTTGAAAAATTACACCGTGGGGATGTATAAAGACATTGTCTTTCGCAATGACACTTTCAGTTCCCAATAATCGATAGGTCCCTCTGGATTGGTCCTGTAAAATTTTTCTTGTATTGAAACACCTTGGAATGCCGGGTACCGGGAGGACAAGAGAAATTGATGCCTCAAAGCCTGTTTGTCCAAATAATATTTCATACATCGATAATTGGCAAAATCAATTTATAAATATAAATTGCATAAATTATATCAATTTTAATAATTTTAAACAATAATTGGATGAGGTTTTTGTGATATCGGGAATAATCAAGGTCGAGGCAAGTGTAATCAGCCTCGGCCTCCGGCCTCGGCTGATTACACTTGCCGAGACCTTGATTATTTCTGATATCACAAAAACCGAATTCAATTATTGTTTTATTATACATTGTCTTATGGAAAATATGTGTGAAATGGAAGTAGATTTTATTTGTGCTTCTAAAAATACAAGAACAAGCGCACCAAGCGGCCGCATCTTTCGAAACCATTTAGCCAAAGGTGTATTACGCATGCGCACTGCGCGAGGTATAATCTGCACATATAATTGGATAGCAGATTATACTCTAATCATGCTTGTCCACAAAATCAAGTGAATTCTCAAAATAAGCAGGGGGCTCTTGGCCAATCAGAATGCTGATAGTGAGTACAATGTATAATAATATTAATTATCGGATGATCAGTTGCTTGATAAAGCATTTAACAAAAAATACATAGAGTAACCGGCGAAATTCGGAGTTTCGTATCTAACATCGTTATCATTTTAACATCATCAACAACTTTGACATTCAACGATTCTTTATAAAGATATTGGATATACCGAAACGTCGAATTACGTTGCTCCTCATATTTTTGTTATATAAATCATACCCAATAAAATATGCATACAGTTAAGTTTTTGAGGATAATATAGGCCGACGCGTATATAGGCTATGATAATTTTGTTCTTATTTTTCTCTAGGTTGTGTGGAAAGCAACCAAAGCGGTAGGAGTGGCTCAAGCTTCAACTGGTTCAGGATATTCAAAACAGATCTTCATTGTGGCGCGTTATGGACCCGGAGGAAACGTTATAAGAAAGTTCAGAGAAAACGTTGGGAAGAAGCTAAAGGTACATACCCCATAAATTGTATTTGCTTGTTGTAGGCTTTATTCGTTGTTACTTGAGAGTCAATGATGCCAATGCTGGATCTACAGAGAATAGATTCAGAGCTTTTAATCAGGTGATGGTTCGCTGGAAATTCAAAGCAGAAATATGATTACTTGAAGGGACTCCAAGCTTTTGAAGGTTTAAAGTGTCTTGTCTCTTTTGGGCCTTTATTAATTTGAATGGAACTTTTGAGTCGACAGCAATGGCTAAAGATGACCGTAGTTCGATCAATTGTTCCAAGAACGAACAGGGTAAATTGGTGAAATAGTGAGAAAAAGTAGAAATTTATGAGAGTGTATGTACAGCCCTGCAAAGACATAAACTATGTGTGATAGATTACGTCGCTAACTGGCGACTGGCCGACTGACTGACTGACTAACAGACAGACAGACAGACAAAGACAGATTGAAAGACTGAGTAACCGACGTGCAGACAGAGAGACAGGCAGAGAGACAGGCAGACAGACCGATCGCCTGTCTACCTGGCAAGCTTGCTGACTGATGATTAACTGACAGACGAAATGGCGGGCGGACGGACGCAGGCGTACGCCATCGATGGACAGACCGAAGCTATGAGCCATTATTCCACTGCCCCGGTAATGAAAAGATTTAAATCGCTAATCTGCGGTTATCACATTTGTTTGCAGGACGTAAGAAATGATTGAATGAAAAGATTACTCAGAATGCAAAGATTACCGGATACCGTCGTACACTGCAATCAGTATTGTTTCCTTTATTGCAAGTAAAGTTAACGCTTTGGACATTGAGCTACAGCTGTTTAGTCAATTACTGTTCCATGATATATCTGGTGCCGGATATTTACCAGTTGTCTGAAAGGTTCTACAGTCAATATATGTTAACAGGAAAGCTATAATTTCCTAAACAAATACTAGCTATATATTCAGTATTGTCAAATACAACTACATTTATAATGAATAAAGGGTCATTATTCAACTTAAAAATCATCGTTCACTAGCACTACTGGTAGAGCCTGAGCAAGACATAAAATCAGAGACAACACTGCAAGACATAAAAAGAGAAAAAGTTACAAAATAATCATTTTCTTCCTCGGCGTTAACATAAACCTACGATAGGTTATTAGTGTGATACGAAAAACCACGTAGCCTGCAAACCGGCTCCTGGTGAGCCCGAACGAAGCACCGCCCCGATCGCTTCGATAATTGTTCTGTTTTGCGCTCGCGAAATATTTTTTTCGTCTTCTCCGGGGATCTATTTGCAGGCTAAGAACCGTGTGATGGTTTGGTCGCTCGATCAGGTAAATGGGATTATAAAAGATACTTCTGCAGAGACAAGAAAAATAAGAATTAATAAGACATCAACCTTCTCCCTCTCCTTCTCCTTCCCCCGATGCTCTCACAATCTCAATCCAAAACGTAACTTTTCACCTAAGTTACTCTTTTGTTGTTGTTGTGCTTTTTTTGGTAAGAGTCATTTAAGGAAATCTGGGAAGCCAGGGATTGCAAGAGAAGTTACTCTGGAGTCCTTTTTCTAACAAGCCTTAAAAATATAGCGTTGGAGCTTTATACCTTCCCAGTCAATTATGCTAATCCTTTCCAAAAACAGCCAAGGATAAATGCAACTACAAGACGATTAAAATCGAATCTCCATTCCTTACATTTCACCGAATCCTCCCCCTCCCAGAAAAAGCTACTTCTCAGTGCCGACCAGTTCAAAGAATGCGCCCGATAGTGGCCGCTGTACGTTTATAGGTTTGATTGTAAACAGTTAACCTCAAGAACATGAAAGTTCTCTTTTCCAAGAGTGTGGAAGATACGGGTTGTAAAGACCAGTTTAAAGATCCCGAGGCGAAGAGATCATGATAATTTGAGATATTTTGTACTTTTTATAGATGGACGCTTCTCATTCAACCAAAAATTCCAAAAATTCGAAACGAGAACAAATGGTAAGGAAATTTTCTGGAAATCCGAAAATGTTTCGAATTTCCGAAAAGGAAACTATTTCACAGAAATTTGCCGAAATTCTGGGAGGGAAAGTCAAATGAAAAGTAAATTCCCAGTAAGAAATTTCCCACAAATTTGATATATCTCGCTCCCCTTTCCCTATTTTCTGGAAACTCCGCGAAAAAAGCTGTTCCATTCGTCAGTGGAAATTTCCGGAAATTCTCTTCGAATGGAAAGCGTCCTGTATTTCCTCTTACCGTTTCATTTTAGAGCTGTGACGCTATCTCCAACTTCTTGTTTAAATCTCCCGTTATAATTTCCTGGAGGCGAGTACCGTGCCACGATGTAAGTCGTTGTCCAGAACCCATGCTTTACAGAGGCAATCCCCACACCTAATTTCTTTGTAGACTTCCACACAACCTGATACGGAAAAATGCACGTTTCGATGCATGTTACTTTGTATACCCTAACATTCCGAAAATAAGTCCCGGGACTTATATTTTTCAACGGCCCTTTTCGAGGGGTTTATTTTTTGGAGGGGCATATATTCGGAGGGGCTTATCTACCGAGGGAAAATTGCATTTTCAAATCGATTGGGCTAGCCTTATAGTTAAACGTAAATGTACCGCTTTTGCTTTGTTTTACTTTGTATTTGAGGGCAGCGTTCCAAATACAAGCTCCCGGGGGTTAACATTTGGAGGGGCGATTAAACGGAGGGTTTTTGCGTTACCGCTTTGGGGGGCTTATATTTGGAGGGGCTTATACATGAAGGGGCTTATTTTCGGAATTATATATACGGTATTCTTGACTAGTTCGCCCTGGCATGGTATTTTAGACAGAAAAAATATTCATAGCCTACTTGTAGCTGTACCCACTTACCCACGGAAGAAAAACGCTTTTTCTCGGGAGGCGGGTACGGGTACAAGAATTATCTTGCAAAAACACACTGGTTGAGAAATGCTCGTAAATGTTAAGCTTGATGAGAACACGAGAAATGTGCAGTGGGTGAGTGGTTTAGAAAAACTTCTGAGTTCGCTATCATCTGAACAAGACTGAGAGAAACCCGTTACATTCTACTTATCCTTCGCACTCTATGCAACTCTATTCTTAGTTTCTTGAAATCTACCCGGCTTCAATGAATTAACATCGCACACCTGAGTAAAATGTCCGATTTGAGCCTCTGTGTCAAAAATAGAATTTGGAGGATTCCAGAAGGGATAGTCGGACACTTCTCCATACCTGAAATTAGAGCATAACAAGGCCAACAACAACAACTTTATTTACCCCATTTAAATTTTACATGGATTAATAAAACAATTAAATTACAAAAGAGAGGGGTATTGACCTCCTAAAATAACTAACTTTGGACTGTTAGGAGGCCACTTTACCTAAAGGTAAATAAGTAGTAAAAGAGTGAGCTAACTCGTAATATCTGTAAGGTACCAGTTAACTGCTCATTTAAATCCCGTAGTTTGATCAATATTCAGCTATATATTTTTTAGTACAAGTAGCAGTTATGTTTCTTCCAAATCTCATATACTGTACTGATACGAATTCGGTGCTAGCTACTCTGTGTATCAGTGCAGTGTGATACAGTCTGTTCTTTTAAGAAACTACATGGAAAGGAGGGTCAAAGGAGGGCCGGGGCTGGCTAATTAGAGAGGACGAACAACATATTTCAGTTGCCCATATCAGTAAATTAAGTGATTTCTGCCATAGTACGGGTTAAATTTATATGAAAGCTGATCGTAGGTAGTCTCTTACCGATAGTGCTAGCACTTTTTTTGGCATTATTTTGCTTCGCGAGCACTTTTTTACATTTTATCCCAAAACGCACTGCTAGCATTTTTTCTCATTTTCGACTGATTATTTGTATAATTTTGCGTTAAACAGCGCAATCTGACTTCATATATGTTGTCCAAAGCCGCATTTTGAACTCATTTTAGTCAAAGGAGCCGAGGAAGCTGGGGAATAGGTTTGATAGGTCAGCGGTTGCCATCACACTCGTTCCAAGATGGCGTCATCCACGAGCAACACTGGAAGTCAGCCAAGCAAGGCAGAGAAAAAAACATTGGTCGTTACATTTTGTTGATGAAAAATGCAAGTGAAAATCTGAAAAATGTAATGTTCTATGATTAAAAAAGGCGGAAAAAGTGAGCATTTTTTTGTAACCCACAAGCACTTTTTAAAAAAGTTAGCATTTTTTAGCACTTTTTTGGCAAAAAACAAGCACTGCTTTTAGCATTTTATGCTGTTTTTACGAGCACTTTCGGTAAGAGCCTAATCGTAGGGGTTTGCCAGGTTCTAAGTTTCTATGCGTCCGCGACAGAAATGGGACAGACATGCCAACCATTTAAAATTAATCTGCATTTAATCTTCTGCTTTAAGAAGATATGGAATAGGATCATTGATCCAAGGCAACTTGTAGCATGGTATACCAAAGGAACCGATTAGCTCGGGCGGAATACTTGCATTTAAAAAGGGTGGGGATATTCATCGAAATCAACAACAACAGCTTTATTCATGCCTTATTTAGAATAAGTTAGATTAATTTACAGTGACATACATAATAAATAATCTGAAAAAATAAGGGTAACTGACAACCTGAAATAACCTGAAATAGTTATAAATGCCAGGCTGCCAGTTAATTATATATATATTACAATTTGAAGTCGGTAACTAATTAAAGTAGACACACAGACACATTAAATACAACAAAAGAAAATAAGGAGATTAACATTAAATAAATATACGACTGCATAAACCTGCACCTATTTGCCTAGAAACACTGGTCAGAAATGTTATGAAGTCATTCTCAAATTTCATTAATAATTGTTAATGAGATGTTCTTTCATATTAAATTTAAATGAGGAAAGGGAGGAGCTTTTGAGATCTTCATCTATAGAATTCCATATCACGGGGCCTTGAAAACGAATATTGAATTTTCCATAGTTTGCTCGTACCTTAGGGAGATAATATGACAATTTAGAAGAATTCCGTGTATCACAACTATGGACCTGGTCGACTTTAGTAAAGAAAGAATTGAAAACAGATGGTAGTAACTCATTATCATATTTATACATAAAAACTCCAATATGGTACTTAACAAGATCAGGGAATATATAATTACACCTAGTAACTTAAACAGGAGGTTGGAGCGATGATCAAAACTTGAAAATGTAATACCTCGAACAGCCTTTTTTGCAGAATATAGATTGGTTGAAGAGTAGTGTTATAGGTATTACCCCAAGCAATTAATCCATAAATTAACAAAGGATAAATGAGTGTATAATACAAGTTTTTCAAAATGTCTTTAGTAATATAATGACGAATTTTACTGAGAATGCCAATTCCTCTTCTAACCTTTTTCAGAACACAAGCAACTTGCTTTTTCCGACTTAGGCTAGAATCAATCATGAGCCCCAAATATTTAATACAGTACTCTCTTTTAAGCTGATGATTATTAAGACTTAAAGAAAAACGAAATCTTTGAATATTTCTTTGTGGAGGATAAACAAAACATTATTTGATTTATCATGTTAAGCGACAATCTCGCGAAGAGGTGTAAATTTCGGATTTTGGTCTCACTTGGGATGTTCTGGAGAAAACGCTATTATATGTAGCCCATATATAGCTACAAAGGTCTCGTTTAGGGTTTCACGCGAAGAAATATAAATATATATATTTAATATGTTTTAAATATATGGTCTCTTAGGGGTCAAAAAATCCTGCCCGGGCTATGCAATGATTGATTTCCTTTAGGGGTTTAATTCAAAATTTCCACTCAGCATCCCTACCCTTCCATATGGGAATTCTCCCCCCACACCAACTAGTCCTTGGCCAGAGCGAATTCCTCTGTTTGTTTGGTCCACTTTGTTCCGACTGATCTTGAATCGTTAATCCTGAACCGTATCATCCCAAAGAAACGCGTCTTTCGAGGATAACCATAAATTACCATCAATACGTTGTTTGTTAGCAATTTCAACACGAAGAACATCATTTCACGGTAGAAATCTCGCCTAGGTATAAGGGAGCATATACTCCTAATCCTTAGCTAAATTATTTTGGCCATGGCTACCAAACTCGCATAACTTTTTTCCGAGTTCTTGTTTGCGATAATTCAACGTGTATTCCCATAATAAGCATGAGTAAATATTTTAAATAAACCCGGTAATATGAGGAGGTTTTAGTTTTCAAGTTACCAGGCTTCCACGGCTTCTTTGCATGTTGCTGGTTTCGAGCTGGTGGTAAATGACTGGTAAAGATTTTCTCCGTCGTCGTTGCTTTGCGCATGCTCCATAATATTCCTGGTTGCAAGGTCCAAAGCCCAAACTTGAGCCTCTCTTGCCAGTGAGCTATCCCAGGTCAGCGGTTTGGCCCCGTGCAAAGCACGCTTGGAATTATGGGCCTTAAGGCATTCCCTAATGTTCACTGTCGATTAAAATGAAACCGTTTAGTTTTGCGACTACCAGGAATGACAAACAAGATAAATATTCTTTTTATACCTTTAACAACGTGAGGTTTGGGCGCAGGAGTAGGACGAGCTGTAAAAAAAATGAATCGAATCACTCTACGTCTTTTCTTTGTAAGTTAATCATAACAAGTTTAGAATTTCAATCGTTGTGTATTTGCTTGTGTGTTGTTTGTTTGTTTCACCTTGATCATGCAGATTTTCAAACAGAGACCACAGGTATATACTCCTAATATTAGAACTTCTTTCGGTTAGACCAAAATTTGGCGAAACTCCGCTATAATGATCCCCATTTACAACTGACACAACCCAGCTGGACTACGAATAGTCCATCTTTCGCTCAGTCCGTCGAGCTAGACCGTAAATAAAACGAGAGGAAAAAATGGCCACGTGAAATCCTGGGGCCGAGACGCTTCTCGTTCCCAGGACTTCGCGCGGTTATTTGTTTTTCTCGAGGTTTCTTTTTTCGTGTCACACACGACAGACTAAGCGCAAGAGGGACTACTTTGACGTCTACAACCCAGCAGGCTAAATATATACAAACAAACGCACAAACAAGTGAATGAATGTTATCATGCGAGTGAATGTATAGCAAGGGACGAAGTTGAAACACTGTAAAGAACTGTACGCGTTTTTTTTTTCCTGACAAACCTTGACAGAGTTCACAACTAGCTGGACACATCTCCGTCATAAATTGATAATACTTATTGGTAGATGAACAGAAGCCTGACTTCTTCCATTGTTCACAGCCGGCACTTTTGTCACCTCCTCCCTCAGGACAAACTTGAAAAACAAAACTATTCAGTGTTTTGATAAATGACATCACTGAACTACATACGGGCTGTATTTCAAAAATATGATTCCTCCATTCCCTTGTTTTATCGGGCTTGAATCGCGTATCAAGCCTTTTACTCCAAAATTGAAAAGATCCTAAAGCGAAACTTTTAAAATATTGAAAATTCGAAAAGTACTGGCCGATAAATTTAACCTAACAAATCACACATCAGGGTTTCCTTTACAGCCGGCTTGAAAAGTTCAAACCTCTATGAACAGTATCGCAAAGAAGAGCTGCTCAATAACGTCCAATTAAATGCAATAAGTAGGGTTTTATCCACTCACTGGCAATCTAGATTAGATTTATACAGGTAGGGATTCTCAATGAATGGATAACTGAGGTGGCTTTAAAGCTTTTTTTTGCCTGAAAAGGGGAGAAAATTACGTGTCTGTTATTTTATTTCTAAGATATGGGTTGGAGATGACATGGAAAACGCCAAAAATATTTTACAGAGATCCAAGGAATAACGAAAAATAAAAGAAATTTTCCCAACTTGGAGCTGGCTCTTATATTTTAGATTCTTCGATTATAATTTTGACTAATTAAATGACATTCAAGAGATCATGATCTAAGAGAACACATCCCCCATACATGGGCCTCTTCTCATGCTAATTTTCTTCAATCTAATTTTAGCGCGTGGTCAAGCTGCGAGGCTATTTTAGGAAAGAAACGTGATTGGCCAATTTAAATGACGTGATAACATTGTGGTTTAATTTTAACAGTTAATCAAATATGCAAAAACAAAACTTGCGCCGGGATTTTCGAAGCACATTTCGTAAGGTCAGAGGCAGAATAATTCTAACCGTCTGGCGCTTTGAAAGAGCTTTCAAAAGAGATCTTTTTCCCTTTAGGTCGTTCAGTATTTTTCGAGAAACGACTTTAGAGCGTGTTGTAAATGCAATTCTTGCCAGCAGCTAGAGCGCCTAATGTGAACCAGTCACACAGAGAATTAAGTAGAAGTAAAAATCAGGATAAACACATAAAAGATAACTTTCCTGCCCAGCACTTTCAAAAGGCTTTCCAGGTAGGTCTCTCTCGAGCAAACATTTGCACCAGGATTTTCGTACCGAAAGTACTAACAAACGGGAAACAAGTATTCAGCTGCCCTGCGCTTTGAATAAACTTTCGTTAGAGATGTTTTTCGATTTAATCCGTTTAGTACTTTTCGAGAAACGACTTTCGTGCGTGTTTATTGGAATGCAAATGTAGTCAGCAGCCACGGCATGGTGCCTCTTGGGAATAAGTCCAGCAGAGAATCACAAGACATTATTTTCGAAATAAACTTAGGTTTAACACATAGAAGATACCCTTCCTGCCTAGCGCTTTGAAAATGCTCTTTAAAGAAACCTCTCTTGATCCAAACGTTGCATAAGTCCGGAGAAGCACTTTTTCTCGACGTGGTCAAGCAAACCTGGTAAATATTACACAGCACTTCCGAAATTAAATAAACAAAGATTTGCACCGTTTTTGGGGAGCGAAAGTTCTAACATAAACAAATATTTTAGATGTCTTGCGCTTTAAAATACCTTTCGAAAGAGATTTCCTCTTGATTACATTTTGATAGATGTAAAGGTTCCGGTTTTTGCTATTTCAAAGCAACACTATCGTTTGTGTTTCATACTTACGGCCTTTCTTTGCGACGACCCAAGAGTTCATCGGAGGCATAGGGGGAGTTAAACCATTCTTGTGGAGGCGGCATTCACAAAAGGACAGCATCGCCATAAGAAGAAACTTCATCATCGTCGTCAAAGCCATCTACGAAAGCAGTGAGAAATGTCGGGTTTAGTTCAATTTTTGAGGGGTGCTTGCCTGTCGCCTTGAGATCTGCAATGTACGAACGACTACCCTCAGTAGAAATCCTGTGAACTATCTGTTGGTTTTATCAAACCGTCTTGAGATTATTGAAATCAGAAAAACACTTGAGATTAAAATGATTCTCTGTTAATCATTTTCAGCCCTTAGTTCTTGCCTGATCACGAATTCGAAAGAACAGATAAAAAGACAAAAGAACATCTTCGAAGACTGGAACTCGCCTTTTGAACCGAGTTTCACAAACTCATTAATTATTCATGCCGCTCTTACCCAACCGGAGCATCTTATTCTGGTCAGGTGGATGGGTTTAGAAACCCAATAAAAGACCAGTTGAAAACACGGCCGTGATTGAAACTATTTCAAACACGGATGCAAATTTTCTCTGCATATTGATAAAGCAACAAAAACACGTGGTGATAAACAACTTTATTTAATCACACATTTTACGAAAAAAAACTTTAAACCTAAATTATTTACTGCTAACGTTGAATGTAAGGGTACAGTTATTAAACTACCCAAAACAGAAAAGGCCATTCTTTTTCTAACTCAGTGGTGGCGACCTCGTGTTTTGGTTCACTTTCAACTTTGCTGTACACTTCGACCTAAAATGCCACTGACGTTAGAACTGAAATTCATCAGGCTAAATACACAAGATACCTTGGAATAGCGCTGGCCACACACTTTTCCTCTTCTTTGCTAATTTTAGGAGGTCTAAATCTGCACTCTGCTATTTGCTTTACAAAGCAACGTGTTCGCTCAGCACTGATAAACAGCTGGATAACAACTCGTGCTTCGGGTTTCATCAGGTTTCCAAACCGGCGCTCGAAAACAATAAAACCACTCGGCCTGCGGCTTCGTGGTTTCAAATGTTTCTCGCGTTTGGAAACCTGATGAAACCCTCGCACTCGTCTTTGAAATATTACCTCATGGAGTTCCAAGGAAGAATGATCTACTTTAACTCTCTTGCATGTGCTGATTTACTCACTTACTTTATTTCATGCTTTCCTTAATGCGACATATGTCTTTATGTACGGAATATTATTGATCGAAGTCGATAACATTTTTTATTGGAATGTGTTAGCTGCCTGTGTGATTTCTCACGGAACACTATTTTGCTGGACAAAAACACGTAAATTCAGCTTATGTAATCCAATATATAAATGAGCTAAACAGCTTGGCTTTTAGTTTGATTTTTGATATATGTTAGGTTAAAAGCTGGCTCTCTGTAAGAAAGGAATTTAATAAACAGAAATGTTATTCGGGTGGTGGCTTTAAAAAGCTGCTTGCTGCTTGTTGCAAGACAAGCTGAAGCTTCAGTGGTAATACGAGCAGCAAAACTAAAATTTGTTGCAGAAAGTAGAACTCGAGTCTACTTTGCGCAACATGTTACCTCAACTTGGTATTTTGTTGCGAGACAAGTTGGTTACAAAATTGGTAACACGCGCAACAATCTGTTTCAACTTGCACTGCAACAATGTCGCGAGAATTGCTGCGAGACAAGTTGAAGGAAAATGTTGTCCGTATTACCGGACCTTAAAGACACAAATCTTCACTCTTCTATTCAGCATTTTGGTGGCTACGTAGAGTAATCATTTATCCCGTTGCATGCATGGAAGTGTATTTTGCGGAATACTGCTCGTTTTTGCATTCGTGTTTACAGCCAGTCCTCTTAAACTTATTAAATGCATTAAGCAATGTTGTATTAGTGTTTTGCTATCATCTCTGCTAAAATCGTGGCTTCAATATAAAATCCCCAAGTCAGGTTTTGTTGAAATCTTCCAAAATGCTCACAGTACATCGAATCCGGTGGGATACGAATTTTAAACACGTAAAAATAGGGTTTCATACAGGTTTTTTCTTTTCGATTTTTGTCTTTTACCGCTGGGGAGACTGAACTGGAAAGATAGATTATCGCTCTAAATTTGGTAAATTAACTGCCATAGCGAGTACGAGAGGCTGAATTTTCGAGTGTTAGCTCCTCGGTAGCCCTCCATTAGGCTTTGCTCTAATGAAGGGCTAACCGGCTATCGCACCGCATCACTTGATTGTTTAGCTATCCACATGGGTGACAATTTTGTTTCTAGAATGAAGTTAATGTTCCCAGTTTTGTCTTAGTTTTGTTGCTTGTTTCGGCTGGCGTCCTCTTAACAACAGTTTTACCAAAGAACACTCACGATACTTGTTAAACAAATGTAAGTTTAAAAAAATCAAAGCTATTAACAGAAATTAAAAAAAGAATTTGCAGAACTATTGGCCCATGGCGCGGCCACGTTAGTTCTATTTCACTTATTTTGGCGGGAATCTTATTTGACGCGCGTACGGCATCAACTCTCCAAACTACGTCATTGCGTATTATCTCAGTTAAACTGCCTCGGTGTTTATTTCTGTTATTTCACGCTTGACATCATGTACCCAGCGTTTCTTTGACTAGCTACTGCAGTTTTGAGCTTTTTATCAAGCAGTGGTTTTATTCCGGCCTTAGTTTTGACAGCCATACGTCTTGCCATTATAGGTAGAGCTTATTACACCTGGAATAAATTGTAAACGCTTGCATGAGGGCTCATTTACAACTCCATTTGGTAAATCCGGCGTTCATTCGGTACTGTTAAACAGATCGAGAACAAACAGTGTAAGACAACCAGAAGGCCACAGTTGAACAGTAAATCAAAAAGCTCAGTTTAGCCCTGTGTGAGCATTTCTTACTCTCGTGTGATGTTGTTCAGCAGGTATGCCGTTTTCGTGTTATAAAATAACTTCAGATGTTTGGTGCGTTCTGATTGGCCAAACCCATTGATTATTTATTACACCGGATCAACCAGGAAGGGCAATAACACTCGACACTCGTGAAAGTTTGGGAGAACTTGAAAAAGCTGTGGAAACACTCGTCTGCGGCTCGTGTTCCCACAGCATTTCTCATTCTCCCAAACTTCCACTCGTTTTTCTATAACTCAATAGTAACACGGCACATGTTTTCTATTTCTTAAATCTTATTTATTGTGGTCATGCACTTAGCTATACAAGCACTAAACTTTGCTAGTTTACAGGCATGCCACTGAAACAAAGGAAACAAATATTTCAAATATTTGTTTCCTTTGTAAGATCGTAATTTTGTAATTACTTCTTAAACTTCATTTATTTTTAGTATTTTTATTGATCACAATTTTAGCCAGTGTTGTAAGTGTTTTCTTAAATTTAATTCATTTTAATTGTATTTTAAATAATTGTTCCTGAAAAGCCCCATTGGGGAGGCAACAATAAAGTATGTATGTATGTGTATGTATGTAATACAGTTAAAAATCCCAACTAACAGGGGGCATACCAGTTGGCTATTTATAAAGCGTGACCAAGGCATTGAACTAGGGACTACCGAAAAACAAATCCCGCTAGTGGCAGGGTGGAGGTCTTGAACCCGGAACCTCCGGGAACAACACCAGCCCCCCAGATAACTCGGCCACGCTGCCTCCAGTTATTACACGACAGCTGAAAAGACCAACATTTAAAATCAACCAATCAGAACGCTTTGCTGCCGCTTATTTTTTAGCCATTAAGTGGTACAAATCTCTTGTTAACCAAGCTTGTTCGGAGCTCAGTACTGAGAGAATCGGTCATCTAATTCTGTGAGGTTGTCTTAATTGATAATCACATCACCGACTCTTTCCATGAAGTGATAATGATCACTTGCCGTCTTGTTGCCGTTAATTACTGAATATTTGTGCAAGTTTATTATAGCTGCAGAAAACTTAGTCAAATTCCTCACAATCATGCGAATAAATCTACATCTCTTCAAGACATTTTTGGTATTGTTAAGAAGTGATCAACTAAGTTGTTAAGTAAATAGATCAAACTATTATTACCAGAGGTGTCAAACAGAGCTCTTTTTTCAAGGTACACTCCTAATTTTTTCGCTAAGCCATCCACGTGAGATCAGTATCGCGTTTTTATTCTGTTCCGTGACTTGATTTCGCATTCCTCAAAAACGACTGCCAAACTCATTTGTACCTCGTATTCTCTACTGAAGGTTTTACACCGCCGTCAGAATGACGTTTCAGGTTTGCAGAGAATTTCAAACAAAAACTCTGTTCACGAAACCACCTTTTTGTGTATAATTAATGCGCCTCTATAACCCAAATAAAAATAGGCTTTTTACAAATTAAAGTTTCAAACTATCTCAGGTAATGAATTACGCAGTCTTGCGTTTTACGTTTTTTGTGGCTTTTTTCCAGTGCATTTTCCCATTTGCGGCCTTGTGTTGCCACAGGACCTTGCTCCTAAATTGGCGGGAACTCATGTTTACGTGCAAAGTGAGTCGTAAACTGCGCGGCAGGCATGTTCTAGAGACTTTTTCTTTTAATTGCTTTACTTCTTCGTAATCCTTGGTAAACGTTTAAAGTTCATTCTGTCATTCGATCTTGTTCTTTCTCTGTCAAATATTTCTTGCCCTGCTGCTACGCTGTTTCATGAGGCACATATCAAAGCGGTAGCTGATGCCTGCCTGTCTCTTAATTAAAATTAAAAGATTGCCTCGAGAAATGCAAGTAGTCATAAATTAAGCGTTTCTTTGGCTAGTTCAGTCCTGACATACTTTTCATCCAATTGGATTAACAACAACAGTAGGCCTAGGACCTGTACAATGCGCCGGGATATAACGTTGCTTACCTTATTTCAGCTTAATCAACGATGCCGTGGATTTCGCTTAGAATGTACAAACCAAAACAAAACCTTTTCTTTCCTCTAAACGGTTAATTCCTGCAATTATTCAATTCCTTGACCTTCTTAATTTACCAGGCTACACATGTTTGAACCAGCCCGTGAACTTACCGGTTTGCGCCTGTACATGGCAAGCAACCTTTATACCTGCCATGCTCATGTCTTCTACTGACTTGCCTTAGCCGGATAACAAGTGGAACCAATTTTCTTAGATAAGAAAATCTGGTCGTAGCCTTTCAAGGTGCAGCCTTCCCTGTGAGAGGAGATGGGGTATACATAGGCGAGCCATAGGCTATCTCGGTCAACACTGCGATAATTTTTGGAATAAAACTGATACTCTTGACAGAAGTGAAGTAATTTCCAAAACACAGACGCAACATATGGCACATATGGCATTGCGCTGTCAAAAAAGCGAAGAATCACTACATTGCAGAGTCATATTGCAAAGGGAAACCCTACGTTCCTCTGTAGATCCCGTACATCTGTAGATGTACAGAGTTTCCTTCCACTAACATCAAGATGACATATCCAAATTCAAAACTGATTTCTTACACAAATTAAATGGAACTCACAATGATCAGCCAGGCTGAAATTGTTTCTTAACGACGTCAATGTTTCTGTTGCACAGGTTAGCTATAGGTATTTACAATTTCTCTTCCCCCTCCAGTAGTTCGTAAGCTATTAGTAATTAGTTAGCGTTAAGGATAATTTATGATGGGAAAGCCCCAGTTATGAGGTGCATGATCTTATGGGAGCATATAAAATAGCGCCAAAACCTATATCCCTTCGGTAATAGCTTTAATTAGCTAGCTACAGAGATAGCCGAAGATAAGAGAAGGACAATACGAGAGACAAATGAAGAGTTGCGGTTATGCTCAGTTTTAATTTAAGGCGAGCCTTGCGCCTTTTGAAAAGGAAAATGTGACCCCTCGTCTACCGCATAAACTAAACAATCGATAACTTCACTTTCTTTAATTGAATTTTTTTTCTTGCTACTCTTCAATGGAACACGATAAGGACACAGACATAAACCTTTAAAACTTAAAAGGAGTCAATTGCTAATTTTTAAGCCGACGGCCGAAATCATCAACAGGAATTAGGTTATAATTGTGTTTTAGTACCAAAAGATCTTCGAAATTGAAGTTCCAGTAACTTTACAATGACAGGAAAGAGAGTTTTAAATTGTATCTTGGGCTTGGGACTTCACTGATTTTAAACTCGCAAGGTAACTTTTGAATGTAAGTTGTATGTGCGTCAGTGTAATTTCTGTTTTCTTCAAGCGGACAACCATATGTTTGTTATTTCAGTCATGGATAGATTTGTCTAGAAAACGAAAATAAAATAACAATCGGAGCGCCCTCAGCTCTTGTTTTGACTACTCTTTGGTCCAGCTGCTTTGGAAAATTTTGCCAACGGTGACAGCCCAGTGACAGAAGAGGCACTCGTATCTCATGTTGTGCAAAAGGTCATTCTAAATGATACCCTTTCGATTCGTCGACAATTTTCCGGGTGTATTTTCCTAATAGTCTCAAACACTGAAGATACCTACCACAGACCACACCTGATTGAGACATCAGGTTAAGGTTGTTATTTTGGTTTATCTTTTTCAAACAGATCGCGCCCTTCAAACGCCAGCTGCCCGGAGCAAAATAATATACGATTATTACGCCCAACACCAGGAAAAAATGTAGATGTATTTTAAAGTGTTTTGTAACGATTAAGCTGTTTTGACTGCATGTTTATTTTTTAGAATGAAACTTTTTTTCTGCAACCAGCATCTTATGATCAAGGGTAGTATTGATCTACTACATTTATGATTTTTTCACTTCGGTAATCGAACAATGTGCAACATTGAAGATGGGAGAGGGGACAAAAAAGGGTTTGTCTGGTCTTAAAATGCAATACAGAAGCAGCTCTCTTTACATCGAAAATATCATATCTACGTAAATGTAAGAAAGAAAAATAATTTTTTCTTGCATTCGTTTAGCTAAATGAAAGTGTCAATCCTACCGAAACAACTCTTTGTGAAAAACACAGACATTAAGAAAAATTACCACAAAACGTTGATATTAAAAATTAGTCGAAGGGATCTGATTTTCAAGGAAAAAAAACAAGGGAAAAATGCAGGACATGTTTTTTTTTCTGAGATATTTTAAGGGGTGGATATTAAGCCTTAAGCCACACCTTAGATAAAAGCGAACAACGTTTCTGAGTTTGTTTTTGCAATGAAAACTAGCTAAGTGGTAAGAAAATCTCACTCGAAGACTCGCTCAGTCTTTCGTGTTTGAGTAAAAGTTATGTAGCAGTTTTCGTTGAACATACCTTTCCTTTTCCAGAACAAGAAAGCCTAATTAAGAGTGAGTCTTGAGCGAATGCCGGGGAACTTGGTGAGAAATGTTTTCCTTCGTGTTTCACGCAAACCTATCACCTGAATGGACTAATAAATAAGCGGGAAAGAAAATAAAAACCGCTTTTTCTGTTTATATTTATCTGTCTTCATCCTTATATCTGTAAGTGGTTTGCAATATTGATCCCGAAGCTTTTAAATGGTTTTATTTGAGCATGCGCATAAGATAAGTACATCAAGCTGGGACATAAGTACTATGTACGTATTTACATTGGTCTGGGCTTATTGCATGAATGAAAGGTTCCTATATGTTTTTTCCTTCATCGCATTGCATTAAATAATCGTGTTTTAATAGATCCCTGTAATAAAGTTGGCCTGAAATTGAGCATTGACAGTCATCCTGGTTGAGTAATCGAAAGTACCATCATGGCTATTGTTTTATTAAAATCAAATATGACAATTTCCCAAAATAACTCCAAAATAAATCTTTTTAATATTTTTGCCGGCCCTTTTATGCTTGCCCACATCTCATGTGTACTCACATTTGTTTCAAATCAAAATTGAATCAAATTACAGTAAAAGCTTTTTGAAGGATGCTCTTCTACCGCTTCTATAGAAGCGGTACGAGAACATCCTTCAAAAAGCTTTTACTGTAATTTGATTAATATCAATTTATGAGATAAAACCTGGCTATATCATTTCAGGATTACAGCGGCAAAACGAACACTGAGTAACATATGCAATTAGTTCTTAATTTTTAATTTTTAACCCTTCAGTGTCCATATGTATTATTGTATGGCCGGGAGATGTTTTTCTTTGATGCAAATAAATTGTTGCTTCCAATTATTTTGTTGAGATTGAAAAAAGTTTTCCTAGTAAGTTATAGGTCAAAATAGTCAACCTTTTTCAGACGTTTCAAGACATACATTGATAACTTTGAAGTGCTGGTGTTTACTTAGCATTTAAAATTAAGCACAGCAATGCATGAATACATGGAACGAAGAATTTTTCGAATAATGTTTGCACCTTAGTTCTGCAATTAAACCTTTCCCGCTTGGCTTTGGCCTTTTTCTCTCACGCACGCAATATTGTACTTTTTGTAATTGCATGTATTCTCAGGGAATATTTTAGTCCGAACTCCTCAAGTCGTATTCCCTATTGCTAAAGTGAAATCAGATTCAAGTTTTCTCGACGCAGAGCACTTAATAAGGTGTCATGTGGCAGAATAAACTGACAAAAAAAAAGAGAATTCAAGAGTGAATCTTTACTCTTGTGTCACACAAAAGTAAAAATAGTAGTTTGTCCTATCCCGGATGAAACAGTAGCGAGATTAGAATCAATTTCACTCGAACCACTTTCGACAACTTCACTGGGTTGACTGATTTGCCGCGGCCCGGATTTTTTTGTTGGGGGTGTAATATGACACCTGTATTTTTTCGGGAGTACAACTTTTTTCAAAATTTAAATCAGAATGAATCAATAAAACAAAGACCTAACATGACTGTATGGATCGCATTTGGCGACCTTTTACAATATAGTTAACCTATCGTCAGTCGTTGATTAACTGGCCGTTTTCGAGAGTTATATTGACAGTTGGAACATCTCAAGAGGCCGTTGCCGTTGTAAAGAGGTTAACATAAGATTAAATCTATAAACTGTCCACCGGGTTCAAAAAAGTGGCCTTTTCTTCAGAGGTGGCCATTAATGGAGGTTCTAATGTGTGTGAAGAGCAATTATTATTCCAAGCTGGGGAAAAGCTCTATTCCCAGTCAAAGCCCAGTCAGGCACTTGATTGCGCACGAGAAATCGTCGACCCGTTTTTCTGGAATAGAATATTCAAGTCTCATGACTTGTCAAACTGATAAACCACTATGGCCTAGATATTAGACCGATGCCTGACCACTATTTACGTGCGATCCTGGACAAATTGCTCAACAAAACATCAAGGTAAGCAGGAGAAAAGTTTCCTTTTTCGTCAAAATTGGAGTGTATACGAAAACGTTCTTCACTGTTTTTTTACCAAAAATCTTTACGCATTTCAGCCTTGATGGAAGTTTAGTTTTCTAGCTGGCCTAAAAACAACTACTTCGTGAGTCTTCTTCAGTGTCTTTAACAATACTATAATTACTTTTACTGATTAATTTGTTTTTGTGTTTGATTAATCAGTCTTCTGGGTTCCTAATTGCATAGTCTGAGAATCTTTAAAAATGCCAACCATGGAATTAGCAAACCATCCTATTAGCAAGGAACAAAATAGCAGGTCCACAAGACTAGAATCGAACAAAGCATTTGTCGTGCATGTCCCAGTTCAACGCCATAAGGACCATTAACTGTCTGTCTGATCACCCCCATTATCTTAGCGTTCATTATTGTACAGACCATTGTCATGCTGGTTAAATGTCAGGGCCTCGGCCTGATTGTCTAAAGGATAGATCACTCTATCAATAAATAAGAGCACAAAGCCCGGGAAGTACTCCCAGAAACGTTTGATAGGGGTGTGCCGCTCGCTTCCCAAAACCTTTACCCTATTTATGACCAAAATCTGGACCGACCAAAAATTCGATACCCTACTCATGACAGTTGCGGCTGACACAGTTGCGCTAAAAACATAATTTTTGAATTAATGGTTTTTGTTTTCGGTCTTATTCATAACGATGAAATAGTAGCTTCTTCTAAACAGCGTAACTATCCTATTTGTGACCAAAGGGCTGACAAACCATGCCCTTTGGGCCGCACATGTCTATATAGCCCAAATAAGGGGGACAAAGTCATCTACCCCACGCAACCTCTGAGCAAAATGTAATTTTACATAAGGATTAACTAATACTTGCCCTCTTCTTTCTAACCAAGACACGTTAGCCCAGGAACACTAGACTTGATCAGGGCTGTGCAGTAGCCACTGCTCACAAGGGCATGCGTCATGAGTCAAACGACTCATAGCTACGAACTCTATAACGGAAGTTAACAGAGAAAACTTTATTTCGAGTAATTGAAAGGCGTTGCTTGGTTATACTGTGGAGGAAAAATTTATAATTCAAGAGAAATTTCTACAACTAAATCATGGCATTTTTGGATAAATACAATTCATTGAATTTGAACGCAAGCACAGATGTAAAACTATAAAACCTAAGCTAACTACCTTTACCACAGTACAAGAAATAAAGTAATGAAAGCTACCATAGCATGCGTATCGATTTTAGGTCTGATTACTCAGCAGCCATAAGTTGATATACTACTACTACTACTACCACTGCTACTGCTACTGCTACTGCTACTGCTACTGCTACTGCTACTGC
>CM042753.1:4741785-4744408 GCA_022496165.2 Catalaphyllia jardinei | reverse complement strand
ATATATATATATATATATATATATAACAATGTATTTCTACTCAATATAGTTTCATATGGACTTTAATACAGGTCTGTTTCGTAGACCAACAAGGAGTTGGTCCACTCATCAGTTAAATTCCATATACACTGTAGCAGCGCTAGGGTTTATATACATCAGCAGCATGATCGTTATAAATACAAACTTGAGAAACAATAGTAAGAAGCATTTATGATTGGTTCTTGAGGATGCGATTGAATCTAAGGAGAAAATTTCGCTTGTGCCTGCAAGTTGATACTAGTTCGTTACGTTTGTTAAGCGTTGCCATGTCCTGTTTATATAGAATATAGAATTTCTCGGTACTACATAGGTTACATCGTTTAGTAAGATTGCTATAAGATCTGGCCTTGGCTAGAAGTTTCCAAGAGATTGCAAAGTCTTTCTTTTGATCTTTTAGTTGCCATAGATATTTGCTCAGTTCAGTGTCATTCCCATGTTATTACCGCTCCATTATTGTTGAGCACTATTCTGGATTTATCAGTGTGGAACTCACCTGAAGTTATATATATATATATATATATATATATATATATATATATGAAATCCCCTGATGAGTGGGCAACCACGAAACAGGCTTGTAGGGATGAACTTGTAGTTTATTTGTGTTTTTTTTCCTCCCACAATATATATATATAAGCCAGTGGAGGGTATTTATCGGTAATTACTTTTCAAGCAAGAATTGAATTGAGAGTAAAATCGTTAAGTAACTTCCAGCAAATGACATCGATAGATGAACAAAACAGCACTTATTTCAGAGAAAAAGACCTGATTTCCAAGCAGAACAGAATTCACAGTCAGTTTCACGCCACAAGAAGACGACAGGTTGATCAGATTCTACTTTAGTAAACTGATTACTGGGCTTTTTAATTCTCCCTGATAACGGATTTAGTTGAATTATTTCTCTCGTCACAGATGTACGACTAAAGGCCTTTTTTCATGCGTTATAAGGAGAGCTAACGACAATTATTGCAAAGTGTATGTTTTATCACGGTTACCATTTTTGTTTAATCTAAACGAACTTAGCGACAACATGAAAAATTGATTATTTTCATATCCTCCCTACAGAGCAATAGCTTAGAAGTTTCAGTGACTACTACCAAAACGTCCACAAACCGAAGTAAGAACTGGATTAAATATTCGGGCAGCAAATCGTTTTATATCTCTTAAACTGAATTAAATATAAATGATGAGCGATACGCCATATAGAATCGTCTCATTGTTACTTCTTCCGCAGGTAAACATTAAGTGTAAATTGTGTCATAAAATACAGGTATATATTGAGTTTTATTTTATTTTTTTAAATGTCATTCCTAGAGTAATATTGTATACCCAGTCTGAAGATGAGAGACATTTATCTTTGGACATGGCTTGTGTAAGGCGGAAGGTAAGTAAGATATGAAGTTGAGCTACAAGACAAAAAATGGTTTGTTAGAATTCTGCTCAACGCATGATAATCACAAGCATTTTTCGAATAATCCCACAAACGAAGCAAGTCAATATTTATCTTTAGCAAAGATAAACGAAGTACTGCCAAGTATCTCTGATGTGTGCATTATTTGATAGCGAAATGTTATCGAAAAATGGTTTTATTATATTGCGGAACTGGTCCGCGGCGACGAAAACGACAATTGTGTTGGTACATTAGCGGTCCGTGTTCTCTTAGCGGACCGCTAAGATGAACCGCTCAGGAACGAATTTCAGCGAATTGCTTTTTTTCAATTCATTGCACAAAATAAACAGCTTTTTTGCTGAGTAGAAATCTTTTTACCATCAATCTTTTGATAAGACATTGTTCGTGTCTAGTCTGAGCAGCGCTTTCGATTCTTCCTGGCCAAGCGATTCCTCGCAGATCTTTCTTCTTGGCAAACTCGAGCATCGCGCATTAAGTCCCGTTCCCTAATAAAATAATGACAGTATTTATGAGACTCTTCGTGCCATACGAGTTTGCCGAGCAGAGAGGTCTCTGAAGAGTCCCTAGCTTGGTCGGGATGCAAGTTAAGCGCTTCAGTAGACAACCAAGAAAAATGTTATATCACATCTGTCAACTTTTGGTGTTATCAATCTTTTGACCATAAAACAACCAATGAGAGCATGCGCTAGATTCGATTTAACTTCAGCTATATAACGACGACTGACTTGGTTTGGACTGGACATGAAAATACTTTTTCCAAACATGCGTTCGTTCTTCGCATTTTGAAGAAGATATTTTCCTTTTCGTTCCTTTTACTCTTTCTACGATAACTGAAAAGAACATCCTTTTAGAATAGCTTATATATAGCTTTTTTGATGTTTTTGTCTTTATTTTTCAGTAGGCATGGAAGACAATCCGCCATCGTTGTTACAGAAACGCAGCTGGGTTTTACGTCAGAGCATCAACAAGGAATTTCTGAAATCCTATTCTGGAATCATACGAATAGCCGAGATGGTAGGTGTTACGTCACGATCGTAAAAAGATGCGAATCCCATACACACCTTGGGCCCGTTTCTCGAAAGCCCGGCCCGGAAACTGCTTTTCGGGACCGTAAAGTCATAGCAAAATCTCGAAACTTACGATTACAGAGCTGTTTTATTCACATATTCTTAA
>CM042753.1:4696785-4736785 GCA_022496165.2 Catalaphyllia jardinei | reverse complement strand
TATAAATGGGTACCGGCGAATTTAATGCTGGGGGGTAACCCTGCAATGGACTAGCATCCCATCCAGGGGGGAGTAGAAATACTCCTAGTCGCTTAATGCTAAGGAAACCGGGATAAGCTCCGGCCTGATGGGCCACTAGGCTCGCATGCAGACTTACCTTACCTTACTTACCTACCCTTAAAGGCACACCAAAAACTGTCACTGTCGAACTTTTGATGCTGAGCACCCTAAGAGGTATCAAAACTGCTTTTTAACCCCTGAAGAATACGACGAGCACCCCCGTCCTTTTTACATTGAAGGCCCTGCATTATAACGCTACACATTTGATATAGAAACGTCCCCGTTTAGATCTAAATCATCACCAAATAGTGAAATCAAGTGATACTTTCTTTCGACTATCCCCTTGCAAAGAAGGCGGTTTTGTCCTGTAAAGCAGATTTTTAAAAAAATTCAACAAAACGAGCTTAAATGCACCCTGTGAAGAGCGCAAAAATGAAGTCAATCTTTATATATAAATGTATTTGGGCCTACCTTTGTAGGTTCCGTTACCATCCGCTGCTGGAGAAAAGAGCAAAAGCTCCTATTCCGAACTCCGAACTCTCTCGGTGACTAATGATTGGAGTGCGTGGCGGAAATCGAGCCTACAGTCTTTGAGAGGGAAGTGAAGAATGAATGCAATATAATATTTGGTGAAAAACTCAGGTCGGCCAACAGCTTTACGAAGGTCAGTTTCGGGACCTGTTTTTGCTTTTGACACTTAAATTGCGAAACACTGGAAAGGTAACGAGGAAAGTAAAGAACAGGAGTATGGAACCAAAAATACTGCTATCAGTATAAACATTTTCTTTAATCATAGGGGGTTTCAGTTGCACTAAATTTTTCGTGGCTTCTGTTTACCGCCATAAGAGCTGCAAACCATTGCAAAGCCGGGTTCTACCTGAAATTGCCACTTTTTGGCATCAAAACTCTAACTAACTATACATTACTGAAAAGCCTGTTGCTTGCAAAATACAAATAAGTATATTTTAATGCTCTGTCAAATATTGTAACTTGACAACAGGCTCTCAAAGTATCACATGCTGTGCATGACCCGGCCTATACATTTGAGAAAACTGAAGATTTTTGGCTTTTTAATAGTATCCTAAAGTAAAAAGAAAATGACCAGCTGATATGAGGGATTTTGCAGGAATTGAAAATGTGGAGCTCTGATAATAATCTAACGTTTGCGCAATCTAATCTAACTTGCCAGGACCCGAACTTGTGAAACATTTATTTTGATAATTTCTATCCTAAGAGAGACTACAGTAAATTCCCTCCATCATATCAGTTAATCAAATGAGACCTAGTAATCCTGAAAATCTGAGTTCAAAAGTTTCAAAATCCTTCTTGAGATATTTTCCTCAAAAGCAATAATTAACAATTAGACCCGTAGCCCGAAAGGGATACGGGTCAATAGCCCATGAGGCGAAGCCGAATGGGCTATTGGCCCGTGGCCCTTGAGGGCGAAGGGTCTAATTGTTTTAGTATCACCCAACTAGTCGGACAGAAAAGGCAATAACAAAGTTGGCAAATGCAAGTTGAAGAAATATTTATTTGGGGGAAAAAACGAAAGAAAAACCGGCGAATTTCGCTACTCAATGACTATTACTATTAGACCCCTAGTAGCGTAGCCAATCAAAATGCAGGATTTGCATTAGTCCACTAGTTGGGTGATACTAATACTCGTTTAGCTTCTCGCGCTCTTCTTCGACCCGAAATTATCGAAGGGACTGGACGCTACTCCCCAGACTCACACTCGGTAATCAAGATGGCTTCTCTGACGTCTTTTATGAACTTTTTAAAACCTGTAATCGTCTTTGCCAAAGCATTGTTTTTGAGAAACTAAAAAGTAATCGTTTTTATCATTTGAAAAGCTAAGTGAAACATGAATGACGGGAAAAGGGGAAAAAGAAGACACGAGAATGATTCGAGTACCTCAAGTTCTGACGATGAAGAGTATCGAAACACTGCAAGAAAAACCTCGGAATCACAGCAAGTTGCGAAGGAGAGAAAAAAGAAATCGCGACAAGAAAAACGGACTAAAAGAGAGAGTAGTACAACAAGTGGCAGTGGTGACGAGCGCTCCCATAGAAGTGACCACGCAGGGAGGAAAAAGAAAAGAAAAAATACCCATGATAAAGACAAGGCGCGGAGAAAAAAAGAAAAACGGAAAAAACGCGAAAAGGAGAAAAAGAGTAACCGACGTAGAGCGAGAGAAGAGGAAAAGGCTGCTGACAATAGCACTGAGAAAGATATTGCCGTAAACATTGATCCAACACAAGGTCTTCGCTGCCTATATCATACAGTAATTAAGACTTAACTATAAGCTTATTAAGCTTAACCTACGGGTAATCTTACTTGTAATTTGATAACAAAGTGTGGCATGTTGGCGTGCGGATTTCGCAAAGAAAATTGATGTTCAGTTTGGTCTACTGCTCTGTCCCACTTTCCCATAGTACCATAAGAAATAGACCTTGAGCTTGGGGGGGGGGGGGGGGGGGGGTCAGTTTTGTTTCGCTTGCACCGCCAGCTTTTCTTCTATCCGTTATTTTTTTCTCTCTTTTTACCCAAAATAAGGGGGTGTCGGGGCACCCAGGCCCTTCCTTAGATCTGCCACTGGAAATTATGTGGGAGACGCCTGCAATGTGGCAAATAGACCCTAAGAGTGATGAGCGTCATGCAAAAGCTCCTCTACCCCAATTCTGTTTCAGAAGAAACAAATGTGGACACATCTTGAGTATTTCTTCTCTCTCTGGATAGAATGTCAGTCAATTACAGGGCATTGTTTAACAGCAGTAGGTTTGCCAGTATCCAGGATATGTACACATGGTATGAAGAACACTATTAAGTGATCCCCTTAAACCAAAACACTCCATTTGGAGTCCCATACACCATAAGCACTAGGCTGTCATTTCCTCCCAGATACATTTGCCATATTTAATATGATCCCATTCCCTGCCCCTCTGCCCCTGCAAAATAGTTTGCTTAAACAAAATAACAGCATAAATGGTACAGAGGGTTCTCATTAAACTGCACTAATTTTGTTTACTATTTTTTTCTGATTACCGACAACATAATATGCAGCAGTAGAAATATCACAAAAGCAAGTTTCAGCTGGATCTGTTCCAAAAAAGAGGTTTGTGTAGACCAGCTTTCTTGTGTCAAATGAATGTACAGAGGGCATAATAAACATTTGTAAGAGAGAGGAGAGGGGAGGGGAGTAAGGGAAAGAGGAAAGGAAGTCCTTTCAAAGATGAAGACTTGTAAATATTTCATGTTGTTTCCTTTAAAATTCATGGTACATGTATCATTTAGGTTCTAACAAAATCTTATTGTTGGTAACTACTGTATTTATAAATCATGAAACTCAACAGATAAAAGGCCCTGTTACACGATACTGTAATCATGGCAACAAATGTCAGAATTAGAAACAAACACCCCAAGTGGTACCATAACATGCATTTAGCACCTTAAGCATGAAACAAGTACCTGAGCATTACTAGGTGCTATCCCACCCCCAATCTACACCTGTAACTTATTGATTGCTAAATGGAAGACTGCAGATACTAAGGCCGGGACCTAAACTGAATGTATGCATTGACCAGAAATGGTCTCTTATCCCCTTTGAAAGATCCATGGTTCCCATGACAAAGGAGGAGTATGAAAAACAGCAAGCCCAAGTTAGGAGAGTGTATGACCCAGACACAGGTAGACACAGGTAAAGGTATTGTTCAAGTAGTCACTGTTAACCTAGTGGTTTATGTTCTGAACTTAATCAACAACTGATTTCCCCCAACCATTTCAATACATAGAGAGTACAGCTTTGTGTATGTCAGGTGCAAATAAACGAAATAAAAACTAGGTAATGTGTAGAAATATTGTCTTGCAGTCTAGAACAGTTCTGATTCCTGATTTAATTCATTTATTGGAATTTTTTATTCATGTGATGCATTACTTGTGTCAGTATGATATATGAGAAAACTTTCAGAGTGGAAAGTTAACTGTAAAAATATGTTTGGGTGGGTTGGGGGTAGCTAATCAAGCAAACAGCTGGCAATAAAAGCCACCAACCAGAGTATCATGTCTTAAAAAAAAAAAATTTTTTGTCTGTGTGTGTACATTTTGCAACAGGCTTGTCAAAGGAACTGGTGAGATCTTAGAGGAAATTGTGAGCAAGGACAGACATAAAGCCATCAACAAGGTAGGTTAATAAGTGAGCACAGCAGCTACTCTTACAGATGGTCTTGCCAAAATTTAAATCTAAAGATCCAAAAGTTTTTTTCCTCATCAGGCATAAGAGGCGGCACATTTATATCTCTTTACAGTTTTACATCTCGATAGTGTGCTTCATTTGGAAACCAGGGCATTTTGAATTTCCAGGGTTATGGAGGTGCATGACACAATTAGGCTATGATTGAGTTTCTTGAAAAATATATACTTATCTCATGATTTTGAGCCCTTTTAGAAGTTTGAGCATTAGGAGAAGTGCTTATGTAAATGCTTGTTTTTTCAGTACTGATAATCAGTTGCCTAGATAGCCAAAGTAAGTTACAGATGTTTACACTATTTTCCGGCTGCCATATTGGTGTACCACGGAGGTACACCAAGATGGCATTTTCATACTGGGCTCTGTAAATTTCTGCGAAACATTTTGACAGATATCTTTTATTTGGGAAAAGCATAGGCCTGAAACTTGGAGAAAGGCCTTATTTATTTATCTTCTGTAACATCACAATTTCTCAGCTTTTTCCACTGGGTTGTTTTGGATAACTTTTTTTGTGTGACAGTGAAAATGATCCATTAGTGTGTCTGCATGTGTGTGTGTTGTACACTAGGGTGGATACAGGATTTTAGAGAAGGGGGTGGTTTCCTGTAAGGGTAGTGGGCATCCTCCCCTGGAAACATTCTAAAAGTGAGGTCCTTAGAAATGGTATTTCTGACATTCTTAGCCCAAGTCAATGTTTTATAATATCCCTCTTTTTTTCCATTTCAAGGGTTCAAACTCCCTGACCCCCCCCCCCCCAGTTTAGATCTGCCCCAGATAAATTCAATCTGATGTTCCAAGGAGTGACCAAAGTGAAAACATCTATACCCCTCAGTCTTCCATCAGAATGTACCAGTACATTACCAGCATTTGTTTTAAAATATCAAATGTCTTCTGATTCAACAGAACAAAATATAAAGTGCTGTACATAAGTTACTTTAGTAGTAATTTTAAAATCATTGTACAGTTGTTGTTCCCCTTTTTTCATTACAGACTGCCACTCAAGGTGATGGAGCATTTTTCCAAGCTAGTCTTGGTCTTAAGGATAACTAGAGCTAGGAGGATTGACTGCAATATAAAAGGATGAACCGAGAATTATTCTCATGTACTAAATGCCATCATTTTGCCACATGATAATGCAAGAATGGACAAAAATTATAACATCTCCCCTTACAGAATTAACTGATAAAAAGAAATAAGGCATAAATGTATGTTTAGGTCATCACACAGCAATATTGCTGTTTGTGGGAAAGTATGAGTGATATGTGTCAAGTGACAAGGTTAGCTGCAAGTTTTATGGAGGAGGAAACCTGGGGATCTTGTTCAGACAATGTACACACTGAAAGGTTTTTTTTTTAAAAAAACAGAAAACAGATCTCATACACCTGTCCATGATATGGACATCTAATTGGACATATAGCCACAGAGTAAGAAGGCCCTGCATTGCACAGACATCTGATTGTTACAACCCAGGGTAATGTTTGCACCTCAATTAGTGACTATAATAATACCAGTAATGGAAATGCTTTATTGAAACAATCACTCGTATTACATGTATTACAAAGACTACTTTTTCTCTGATCATTATAGTACAAATAAATTGATTTCATATTTACAGCTCTGCAGTGCTTTGTACTGCTAAAGTGGTGATGAAAAACCAAACACAAGGCAACAGGGCCAGATTGTATAATTTTTTATAGTGCAAGTTAAGAATCATCGACACATTTACAGTTGTGTATAATGGCAAGCATCTTTGTATAACTCTGTACACTGACTAAGCCTCTTTAAGTATCCTGTAAAACCACTTTGTGGAGTTCAGTCTAATTCTCTTTTTTTCATTAACTCAACTCCCTTTCTATCATGTCAATGGCCCCAGACCACTTTGTAGAAGAACACCATCCTATAATGGAAAATAATGATGTAGAGTTAATAAAATCCTCCAGTATTTGAGTTATAATACCATAAAGGTATGTCTAGCAAAATAACAATGACAACTGCTCTTGACATACATGTAACGCAAACCCTCTCACCAAAAGGTTAATGAAAACACTGTTCATAGCCTCTTCATAGTGGTCTTTTTCAGCCATGTATCTGCTCGCTGTTGTACCCTGTTTACGTTCCTGCCTTGTGAGGGTCTGCAGTACCACATCGCATATTAATTTTCCTGTGTTGTTCTGAATTGTTTTCTTATATCTTTCTGGTTTACCAAGAGACAAAAGTTCTTCTTTGAGCTAGAGTACAGAAAAACAAAAACAAAAGCAAATTAAAACATTTTATTTTTGGTATTTTTGTTAATAAATGTTCATGTGCCTTTTCCTTGAAATGTATGATTTTGCCAAGTTGATAATAATGTATCAATCTCACCTGCAAAAAACTACTTAATAAATAATAATATGACAACACTTAAGACAGTTGGAAGACTAAGTAAGGAAAGAGGAAACAGTAAGTAAAGAAACAGCATATCCACATGTAGGTTGTATGTCACCAGCAGAAAAGGTAACTTAAAGAAAACTGAAAACAACTAGTCAAGCAGAGGAGCCCATTACTAGGAGCCTGCAACTCCCACAATAAGCTAATGCAACAACATTTTTACAGACCAGTCTATTTTTAGATATTTTTTACGCAAAATAGGCCAGTTCCAGTTTAAATAAGCATACTTTGATGAAGATAAAATGTGAATACGTCGACATCATGTCGACATGTCATCATTAGTCCATGCTTGTCATTGCAATTGGTCACTGAGGTTCCTTTGGGGATCTAAACTTGAGATAAATTTGAACTAAAAATAGGTCGGTCTGTGATTACGCCGTGACAGGAATATGGGGTAGTTGAAGGCTCCTAGTGATGGGCTCCTGTCAAGCACCAGTGTAGGCCATGCTCAAACATGACAACATGTTACATAGGTGTCATAGAAGCTTGGTGAAAGTCCTGGGAGTGAGCTATGAGTTTTAAAATTAACACAGAATTGTAGGAAAGTTTGGTTTTGGAAAAAAATAGGAAAACGCATGGTTTTGACAATAAAATCCTGGTAACTATGCTAAACAATGGCAGACAAAAAATAAAGTTGAAAGAGAATTTTAGGAACAATAACGAAAGAGAAAAGAAAAAAATGCCTATGAGAAGTTGCTTGTAAGATAATTTTAAACAAAGAAATGAACAAATATTGCAAAATTTTTAAGATCTGGCTTTCTTACAGGTAGTGGAAAACAGTCCTCTTGTGAGTAATGTGCATCCCAAACACGAACAGCAATGCAAGAAGTGCCCTATAAAAACAAGGCAATCAGCTTGTACTTCATAAACTACAAGTTAATAAATTAAATTGTTACTTCTTAAATGATCGTGAGCACGCAGTATTCATAAACACAAGCAAATTGCTATGGCAAAACCAATTTTAGACCAAATATGAGGATCTACTTGATTTTTTTTTCAGCTAAGCACTTACTACTTCTGTGTTATTAGGTGTTCCAACCTTAGATTAACTGATTGTCATGTTCTAAAGTGTATATGAAATAATTTAAGCGGTTATAGATGCAAGTGAATTATGATCCTCGCAGTAAATTTTCCAATTTAAGCAATTGGAAAGAAGAAGCCTGAAAAAAATCAGGGCTTCAACAGGATTCTGAACCTGTAATTCACTTGCATCAATAACCGCAGTTCAAATATGAATTATTTCATATACACTTTACATCATTTCACTTCTTACGGGAGATATGAACTCATTAAATTGACCTTGCTCCCAATGTGTGGCTTCATAGCTCAGTTGGTAGAGCATCGCACCGGTATCGCGGAGGTCATGGGTTCGAATCCCGTTGAAGCCCTGATTTTTTTCTGGCTTCTTCCTTCCAATTGCTTAAATTGGAAAATTTACTGCGAGGATCATAATTCACTTGCATTTAATTGTCATGTGTTATTAGAAGAAAATAACTATTATTTTACCAACAAAGAATGTATTCCTTGATTGACTGCTTCTCTCAAGCTAGTGTCCACTGAATGACTGGATAAAAATTGCAAGAAGGTCTGAAAAAAGGCCAGAAAAATGATATCTTTATAATAAGTTATTACAAATATGAAAATCTTCAAGTCAAACCAAAACACGGTATAATTATTGGCTGTAGAAGTAAGCTGCAAAGACATACAACACACACAGTGGGAATTGGCTGCATAGGTCTTGGTATGCATGCATTACGTTTTTGCCAAAGCATAAACTGGAGTTAATGTTTAGCCCAATTGAACCTTTCGCTCCCTTGTGGATGTATTTTTCCGGCAACCTTTTTGCCGCACTTTGTACTGTAAACACGTACTTGTATCCCCCTCTATTTTTACCAGCCAATGAAAGATAAGCTTGCACATGCTCTCAGATTGCCAGACAATTAGCTCCGCGCAGTCTTGCCCTATTTACGCATGAGATCACAGTCGATCTTCACTTGCAATTCAGTTAAGCTGCTGGACCCAAGCTTTTATTTCCCCACCCACCCCCCACGTTCCTCTCATATATCTACCGTTGCCACTCTCCGATAGAGCATTGTTTTGTATGCTGCTAGTGTACATCTGCTCCATTTGTGATGTTATACCCAGTACATCCATAGTTTACAACAGAGTGACTTTTGTAATACCATTTTAGTTGTTGTTTTTCTTAATAAACAGTTTGGAGGATAAAGTGTTGCTGGCGACAACCCTTCAGTCTGACACTGAAGGATGTCTGGGTTGCCTTAGCTTGGGTGAGAAACAGTTGTCACATCCGTTTCCCCTCGCTACCAACCCTCCTGGAGCTTGGCATAGTACATGCCACCCTGCCTCTGTGCCGCGTGACACCCATCTCATGGTCTTATATGCCACTCACTGATACTAGCCCTGAGTACTGGCCTCGCATGTGGCAGGCAGCTCTCGGGTCTGCGACAACACTTATCTCCCCTACCTTCCTCCCACATAAACGGTGTCCTTTCTATTGTGCGTAATATTAACTTTATTATAAACTTACAGCACTTGGTGATCCTTCAAAGAGTGGTAAGTAATGAACCCCAGCATTCACATACTCCCTGTAGATTCAACAACAGTGAAATACAGTTTCAAAAAGCTAATTAACAGTTGAAATACCCATGGCAAAAGCATGTTGCCATTGAAAGATGTTGCTAACAGTGAGATGGATCTCAAAGTATGAGATTCATGCATGCATGGGAGGTACGAGATTTCCACAAGCAGAATATTAATGTTGCTGGGCCCTTTCTATTTAAAACAAAATAACGGAGCCCATCATTAAAACAAAATAACGGAGCCCATCAGAAAGTTATTAAACATTTATTTACAGTAGCGATGTTGATGATAATAATTATCATGAATTCTTTGACTGCAAGTAAATATTTCCAACTCTTACCTTGAGAACAGTTGAACAGTGGTCCATGCAAATGGCACTAAAGTCAAATTTTTTCCCCTTGGTGCCCCAACAGAACCTGGCCCTGTTCCATCATCACGTGGGGTGTAAGAGGCATCAAGTGAGCACAGCCTGATCACCAGTGATGTCATATCATCTCTGTAAGGGTGAAACACCTACAATGTAATGCAATAAGAATCACTAGTCTCTACTATGGCATTCTGTTGCAGTCAAGACATATTTTTAGTTGTAGAGTAGCTTGATTGAATGTAGGGTTATCTTTGTCTGGGTGAAAATTGTCCATTTTAGACAGCTTTCAATTGTGACTTTGGGATTTTGTAATGTCATTAGACATAATATCCTCTCATAAAGTGAAGCAAGGCTGATGACTTGTGGTGACTTTGTCTCACACATTCTGGTATCACAAAGCAATGTACAGGATGGCCAAAAAACAGCCAAATTGCATATTAAGAGACACAAAGGGCTATTAATTAATGCAATTGAAGAATTCAATGTGAACATTTTAAGTGCAAGACCAGTCCATCTTACCATCTATCTTGTTGCCAAATGTTTACTGCTCAATGCATTTCACATATATCTTAGTGAATTATCCTTTAATTTCATCTTGTGCAAGTATGTCATGACATTTAATCTTAAGTACTTACTATAGGTGGGTCAATCCACTTTGGAGATTTCTGGTAGCTGTTGAAGTCACGCTGCCTTGTTAAGGCCTTTTCTTCCCCACCATATCCTTCTTCTGTTGCTTCTTTACCTTGCACATCATGTCCAGGAGATACATATACGACAGCATTCACAAAGTGGGTGTTTGGGAGGCCAAATACCTGTTCGACCATCAGTGACAGTCCCTAACAAGAGGAAGCATTTCATCAGCAAAATATGCCAAACAAAAACAACAGATTGCATTGAAACAGATCTGATGACCATGCATGTATTTTCTTGGGTCTACACTACTGGGGCACCTTGCATTTTGTCCATAAAGGCTTAGACCATTGAAAATATTACTGGAACAATGGAATCAACCAGTCTTTGTTTACAATAATTATACAGGACATTCCCTTACAAATTAATGGAAAAACCAGCGAGAAATCACATTCCTCTGAGTTCATAAGATTGCTTTTTTCTGCTTGGAGCTGACCAGTTTGTCAAACATGTCACCTCAAATATTTCAATGTCAATTTGATGGTTTTGTTTTATTTTGAAGGAACAACAAGCATCCCAAATGCTGCTTTGAATTACATTACAGATTTCCAGGGAGTATGTCATTTCATGTTGTATACCCTTTATATAATAACCCAAGTTACTCTCTCATTTTGATTGGTTCTTACCTATGATCTATTAGAGGACAGATGCATGATGGACAACATCATTACAGAGTTTTTGCCTCTGTGTTTTAAAATGGCAGAAAGTTTTGAGAATTTAGATAATAGTTTACGTGGCTGGGCAAAAGATAAGGTATTGTAAAAAAGTCTTGCTGAGGCAGTGAACAGGTTAGAGAAGCAGGAAGAAGAAGATAAAGCCATTTCTTTTAGAAAAAGATTCAGAAAAAATACTCGAACAATCTCAGTTGGCAGTCAAACAAGACTAAACCAAGCACAGAATTTGTGTTGGTAAGCTGAGAACCATTGCTTTATCTCGAATTTAACTAATCCTATAGACAAAATGTTCCTGAGATTAATTTATTTAAAAAATTCAACTTTTCCCAGTCTCAAAATAACTGTTGACACACTGATTGATGTCAGGAATGAAACATGAAAACATCACCTTTAAAATCAGTTAAAATAAACACATAACCTTGCTTTCCTGGCGATGCAAGTATTCCAGTCCATTTCAGGGCACAGCAGAGAACTAAGTTTTATTAATCTCGGCTCACAGCCAACTGTATTGCAGCTAAAATGTGTCTCTGACATTATATCAAACTGATTTGGGAATCACCAATCACAGAAGACAAAAATTTCCACCGTTACAAATGCTCCTTTCATTCAAAACTCAAATCAAATGGCCTCTAGGTTGACCGCAACCACAAGTTTTCCGAGGATATTTTCTCAACTCCTGCAATATTTAATGCAACATCCCAGCACATTTTGACGTCATCTGTGGTCTATTACTGAACAGACGCACAGCAACATGGAATCTATTTGTTAAGTTGATCATAGCTCTTGACCAATAAATGCAACAGAATTTCTGATGTCAGTTTTTGTAAGAAAGTAATTTGACTGATGTTACGCAACATCCTGCATCAAAACATCAAATATCGAGATACTTAAACCATCAATTACAATTACATGCAGCGTACAAAAAAACACACTTGTGTTTGGTAATACTGCACAACTTTGGTGAGATCCATGGGATTGGCTGGTTGCCTCATCAGTAGATGCTTACTTGTCCTTTGTTCATACCACTGAGTTACTGCTTGATTATCAGTGAACTCAATACCTGAAGAAAGAGAAGATTGACTTTATATGAAACCACACATTTTTCTTCTTGCAATGATCCTAAGTAATTTAGAACAAAGAAACTTATAAGTTTAAGCTAGTGATTTTTTAATTGTTTGAGCCAGGGATTGTTCAATTTTTACCATGTTTTATCCCAGCTGCAACCTTCAATATTTAATTTAAATTGAATAAAAATTCATACAATTGAACCTCCGGTTGGGACCACCTCTTTTAAGTGACCACTTCTCCTCAGCGACCTGCAGTTTTTCAAAATACCAAAAGTTTCCAAGTCAAGTAACTATATTTGAAACCTCTTGTACGCGACCACCTCTCATAAGCAACCACAACCACTTTTGGGGCTAAAAGTTCGAAATTTTCTTTTGTTTTTAACCTCCTGTAAGTGACCACAGACAGATAATAGAGCAAAAGTTGGATAATAGAGTGTTGTAACATTATTGTATTCTTTGCTTGTACAAAAAAACTGAAATTTTGAAATAGGAAAAACCAACTTAACATGAATAAAACATTGCATCAGCATTGGTGCATTGGTCAAGTCTCAGCAGTTATAATATTCTAACGAGAAAAACTTCTTCACCTATTATGATCTTAACTCTCGTCAGTGACCACCTCACATAAGCGGCTATCTACGCTTGACATTATTGGTGGTTACTTACGGGAGGTTCAACTGTATAAAGTAATAGGCTGAGCGATCACTCACAACTTGAAAAAAACTTTCTAAGTTCTTGTGGTTTCCAGAACCTTGCAACTGAGGTAATAGCTGTCTCTTTGTATGTGATGTTTGGATTACAACCTATTATGCAGGAGCATCATTTGGCAACTAACGCTTTTACCGGCCAGTAAAACGCAGTTAATGGAACATGACACCCCTTGTCGCAAGGCGGTTTTTTGTTTGTCACGCAATCCAGTGGGATAAATAATAGAACAATACTGAATGCTAAATTACTGAATAAATGTTCCCTTGTTCTGGCAGTTAGCACAAATGCTATTGATGTCTGTATTTTAGCTTCTATCTTGCCATGTATTCTAGTGAAATATCTTAGCTTCTCCTAGATTGGCCCATATATCTGTTAGGCCCATTCATGGCTGACAAGCTCACCACGTTGCGTCTATTTAGCTTATAGTACAGCTGTACTTATTGGTCATACTTTGAGACACTGTCTTGCTGTATAATTTTCAATATACTGTCACAGGGCATAATCCTGGCAGCTTGCACACGAGTACACATTTTGCAACAATTTTGCTTTAAAATTTCCCACCCTCCCTCCCTGGGAGAAGGGCTTTTATTTGTTATTTATCAATTAACTGGAGTCACTCCTTGTGGTGCGGTTAAGTCTGCGTAGCGACTTCCCCAAGCTTTGGCAATGCTTGTGTCTTGCCATCTTATATCCTTGCCTTTATCTTGTCTGATCCAGCCTCTGCTGTGCTGGGGAGATAGGAAAGGCTCTGCCAATACTCTTGTTCTTTTCCCACATTAGTGGGGGATAAGTGAGGCTTTTGGTTTTGTGCACCTGTCATGAAGTCGCGTCAAACCTGCCACAGGGCTGTGTCCCCCAAAATTATGCCATATTGTTGTTTGCTTATTTGTTGCTGTTACCTTACCTAGTTGCGGGACACCCTGCTCTCAGTTTAAATAGTGGAATAGTGACATTAACCACAAACTTAATGAGGTTTACATACATGCAGTCACCAGGAAAGGGTTTTGTATATGTAAGTCACTCAAAGAAAGCATGTTAACAAGTAGTTACGAAATGAAGGAATTTAATAATGTTGGTTTTGGGTGAAGGATCTTGCATAAGATTCAATTAAAGAAAAGCAATATTCCCTGATACCAGTAAGTGTGGAAGCAATGTAAAGCAAGATTTACATGTACCTCCCATGTCTTGATCGCCTTCCTCCTCTTTGACATCACGCACAGCTTCTCGTACTGTTGGAGGGTATGGTTCATGATGCTGGAACCTTCTGAATATACGCCACTCTGAATCATTTGGTTTGCACTGATTACTGGCATATAATCCACTAGAGTAACCCGGGGATTCTATGAACTCCTGAAAAAAAGTTGGATTTACAAATTTACCTTTACCTAGAATACTGCTAGCCACACATGTACCAGCTTTCATAGCAGGTATTGAATTGATTTGAAGTGAGCTCAGCGTGAGAGTGATATGAACGAGATCAAATGTATAGGGAAAACTCTACAAAATAAGATTTATTTTCACCATCTCCCCAATATATATGTGCCAATGCTGTATCTTCTATCACAAATTAATTGACAGAAACCGCGAATAAGAAAGAAGTAACTGATATGGCATGCTCTACTTAATACAGTGGAAATGAAATCATGCAAGCCTAAATACTTCATGACACTTCACAGCAAAAATAACAATGTGCACAACAATTCACTTTTAGGATTTCCTATAAAAACCACCACACTGCTGTGAGTGTTCACACTGTATACTGTCTAAACTTAAATTTAATTGGACTGTTTTATGTTTGTGAGCACTGATACAAAACCAACCTCAGACTGTGGCAAAAGCCTAATGAGGATTGAACAGACTGGAATCTTAGTTATGCTGTCAAAAGCTTCCTCTGTTAATTTGGCCACAGTGGAAGGAAGAATATGCCACAGAGGCAGCTGATGTCCTCCTGAATTCAAATGCCACTAGAAACAAAATTGAAGCATGGTACAAGGCTCAATACATTAAGACCAGGCAAATGTGAATACCTGCCTAAATGGCCTATTCTTGGGCAGGTGTCATCATGATTATAACATTTATTATTAATACATTATGGTGGTAAAGGTGGACATTCTAAGTACATTTAGTCTAGCAACAACTTACACCATGTATAGTAAATTAAAATTTACTTGTCATGTAAAAGAAATGATCATGTATTGATGGAAACCTGTTTATTTATTAGTGCAGAGTAATACATGTAGATAATGTTAACAAAGTTGCTGCGCTGTTGACTGTTCATTGTAGCTCGAAAATTTATGTCTATCCCTCCTTTGAACAGTAAAACACTGTACTCCAGCACAGTGCCTCCCCCTGCCCACATCAGAAGTCTAAATGGGAGGCTGTGAACTGTTCCAAGACTAACCTGACCAAAATTAATCTGGAGGATAAACTTGTGATCAGAAGATACTTATAAGATTTTGCTAATGATGGGTTAGCACCCCATCTAGGGTCTGCGAGAAGCCAATTTTTTGACCCCTAGTTGGATCACTACAGAACTGGGATAAGCTCCAACAGTATGTAATTATAAGTAAGTAACAATTGAAGGCCTTCGTGCAAAAAAGGCGTACATCGGTTTTTGGCCGATTTTCATTTTTGTGGGATCGAGCTTATTTTTAACAGACTGACTTGTTTTGACATTGTTCCGTAATTGTTTTGATCAATTTGCCCTTCGTTCTCCAGGAATAACATATGCAAAAAACTCAGTTTTGAAGCTGCATCTCAATAAGAAAATCTTCGAAGGTGGATTTCGATGCGATGCAAACTTAAATGATTACTTTTAGCAGCTTTGACAGCTGGTTTATTTATAAATAGATGTTTTGGTTTGTAAAATAAGTAGGGAAACAGACCAAAAAATAACCACTGACCTTGTATCGAACCGGTGTCATGACAAAACAAACTCACATCTGCTCCGTTCAGCGCCTTAATCACGTGTGCTAACAAAGCAGCAGTAACTGATCAGCATAATTATACCAATAATAAAACTAAGCGAAACAAAGGTTTCTTTTGTTTAACGTTGAACAAATGGTCTCCAGATGAAAACTGAGTTTTTTCGCATACGTTGTTTCTTGAGAACCAAGCACAAATCAAAACAATAATGGAACAATGCTTGTCATGTCAAAACAAGTCAGTCTGCCAAAAATTAGCTCAATCCCGCAAAAAAATGAAAATCGGCCAAAAACCGATATATGCCCTTTTTGCACAAAGGCCTTCAATTAAATTATTTTTTGTCGGTCACTTTCTCTTGAGTGCAGGGCACTGTACCTCACATATTCATCTAAGAGACAAATGTGTGAGATGTGGGCTATTGTGTATGGATGAATGTACTAGATAAACATTAGCTTATGCAGTCATTACTCATTAAAGATAAGAAACTATCCAGTTTCAAACCCTATATCCATCTAAACAACACTATTTGTATCAACTGAAGTATGATCCTTGCAGTAAATTTTCCAATTTAAGCAATTGGAAAGAAGAAGCCTGAAAAAAAAAATCAGGGCTTCAACGGGATTCGAACCCATGACCTCCGCGATACTGGTGCGATGCTCTACCAACTGAGCTATGAAGCCACACATTGGGAGCAAGGTCAAATTATTGAGTTCATATTTTCCCGTGCAGTGAAGTTATGTGATATACATATGAAATAATTCATATTTGAACTGCGGTTATAGATGCAACTGAAGTATGATCCTCGCAGTAAATTTTTTTTCAGGCTTCTTCTTTCCAATTGCTTAAATTGGAAAATTTACTGCGAGGATCATACTTCAGTTGCACCTATAACCGCAGTTCAAATATGAATTATTTCATATATATATCACACTATTTGTATCAGGCTTTGCTGGGTTCCTAGTAAAATTCCCAGGCACAATAAATATGGAATTTAACATAGTTAACGACTAGGAGCTAGTCTGATCAGTAGCGTTTTTGTACACATTTGTTAGTGTCTTGGCCGTCTGTTATCTTTTCGTTTAGCATTTGTTGCATTCTGTAGTGTTTACACCAGTCATATGGTTGTGGGAGTCCTGGGGCTGATATTGTCCAGCGGTATTCTCTGTTAGTCTGTGCATTGTCATCCCAAGGGCTTACAGTGTGTTCCTTGCTCTGTTAGTGTAGCGTTGTCAGTTGAAATATAGCAGTTTAGCGGTCCTTGGAATTTCCTCCCTATCCCCCTTTTTTTCAGCAGTTTTTTTCCAATGAGCTACCTGGCTTGAGTGTGATGGGTGCCTGAAAGGGGCCTGGCTTGGTGGGCTTGTGGCTTGGTTGCGGGTTGGGCAGGACAGTTGGGTGTTCTAGCGCCTTGGGATGCGACTACGGCTGCAGCTCCTGGGTTTCGTAGGCACCTTCCCTCCACTAGTGACTTAGGCATTAATAAGTGTTGATTCAAAATTCAAGGTATGTACCTCATCATTCTCCTTTCCAATAAAGACCCTTATAATGCTGTTTCCAAAAACGATTAGTTCTCCACTGTTAACATCAAGGGTGTAGATTCTAAGTAGCAGCATGGCTTCCCCTGTGATGCCACCATGAGTTGTCTTCACAGTGTACCTATATTGGAATTTTGGAGACCGTGCTGATGAATCAAGCAGTGGAAATGCCTCAATATCTGGAATGTTCAAAGTCTTAGGTTTCTCCCAAAAAGGGTCCAGGATGCGGCCAGTAACCTGAGATACAAGGTTGGAATAAAGCAACACTAAATCAAACAGTTACTGACAATACAAAACACCTATCTAAGAGGCTAAGCTCTTTAAATTTAGCAGTGCATCATGATTCCACCTGAGCATGTTTCCTTTCATTGATGGCGCGGTGGCAGAGCATGGTGAAGGACGTGTTTTTGGTCGCTCTGTTAGAAGTCTTTTAGATATGTGAATTACGGTATTTCAATTCAGTGCTCCGTCTACTAGCAAAATGAATGAAGGGAACGAGGAAGCCGCTTTAAACACCGAAGAAAAGTGTATTCCGCATAAACGGCTGCGAGAAAATACTGGTTCCCAAACGGACGAGGACTGTGTGTCCGGCCATTGCTGCGATACCTCGGCAAGTATCATCAAGTTAGAGGCCAAGATCGATAAACTTTTAGATTTGTTTACGGAAATAGCATCAGTGAAAGACCGTTTAACAGTGGTAGAAGAAGAAAATAAACAGCTAACGAAGGCCGCTGAGTACACGGGAAAGGAACTAACAGACCTAAAAACTTGTGTAGCCAACTTGTGCTCTCAAATAGCAAGTGGTACCGAGGAGATGCAGAACCACAACACGGAGATTCAGCAGTTGAAATGCCGCAACATCAAATTGGAGGCGTACACTAGAAGGGAGAGTATAAAGATTTATAACCTCCAGGAAATTGAAGGTGAGACACCACGAGATACGGAAAACTTGGTTCGTTCAATGATGGAAGAGAAAATGAAAATTTCAAGGTTGGATATGAATGAAATTAGATTTGAACGAGTACATCGCTTGCCAACCCGGCGCAACCCGCGGAGGTCCACGAATACAAGGCCTGTTATTGCTAAATTTAGTTTTTATCAAGATAAGGAGTTCGTTTGGTCTAAAGTTAAAAATTTAAAAGGTACCAAAATTGGAATTTCGCATGACTACCCTTAAGAAATCGAGGCGATTCATACGAAATTGTACCCTGTGCTAAAAAAGGCGAAGCAAGAAAAACAATCGGCATTCTTCAAGGTGGACAAATTGATTATCAACGGTCAAGTTTATAATGGGACTGAAACTGAAAATCTTCCTTATTATGGTTCAATAATGAATAGCGTATAAGCTTTAGTAGATGGAGGGCTGATGGGACTAAATGCACGTCAGACAAGCAATTTGTGTATTTATGTTACTTGTTTATTTAGGAAATTTCTTTGTATTTCTTTTTTCTCTAATTACGTATGCATGTAGGATTATAGCTATTCATATATGTCAAGCAACATTGGTGAATCTCATTTTCTTAGGTTTTGCACCCTCACTGAAAGTTCTTTTGTTTATTTCTTTAACTTTGGAGTTAAATTTGCAGTTCATTAGCACATACATTCTTTTTTTTTTTGTTTTGTTTTGTTTTGTCTTTGGCTTCTGATGCGGCTCTCAATTTTGAAACGAACATAACATTTAATGGGCGAGGTCTTTAAATTGGTATCGCTTAACGTAAAGGGCCTAAGTAATTTTAAAAAAAGAAGAACAATGTTTACTTGGTGCAGGAAACGTAAAGCTGACATCTTTTTTTTGCAAGAAACTCATTCGACAATAAAAACTGATACTCAATGGAAGAATGAATGGGGTGCAGATATTATAACAAGTCATGGCAGCTCCAACGCACGTGGGGTTTCTATCTTGATTAAGAATGGCTTTGATTGCACCATCCATCAAAAGATCCTTGACCCTTTGGGACGCTTCATTATTCTTAAAGCCGATATTAAAGACAAAACATTTGCTTTAATAAATGTATATGCACCAAACAAGGACAAAGATATCACATCGTTTTTCAATAACTTACTCGCGACGCTACAAAAAGAAAACTTAGATTCGGAAGATAATATCATTATAGGTGGCGATTTCAATTGCCCTTTAAATCCAGAGATTGATAAAAAAGGAGGCATAATTATTCAAAGAAAATCAGTTACTGCCTGTATTGATTGTCTACAAAATCAACTGGATATGGTTGATATTTGGAGAATTAAAAACCCAGACACAAGGAGTTTTACCTGGGGTCAAAAGTCTCCAAGAATTTTTTGCCACCTCGATTATTGGTTGATTTCGAATAATTTGAATGATTTAGTGAAATCTAGTGAAATAATTCCAGCCCCTCGAACAGACCACGATGCAATTTGGTTAGAGAGCTAGAAAATGAGCAGAAAGGTCCCGGGTATTGGAAAATGAACTGCTCCATGTTGAAGGATGAAGAATATGTGAATAATGTTACTCAAATGCTTCCAGAGGGACGCAAAGAACTTTCGGACAGTCGTAATGTTTGGGATTGGATCAAATACAATATAAGGGCGCACGCTATTAACTACTCTAAGAAAAAGGCCAAGGAAAGAAATGCAACAGAATTAAATCTCCAGGATGAGCTTAAAAAGGCAAAGCAAGAATACGAAACTACTCCAAGCGACTCTAACGCAACTCGCTATAATGCAGTTCAGGAAAAGTTAGAAACCTTTTATGAAGAAAAGACTAAAGGAATAATTATACGCGCACGCGCTCGTTGGCATGAACATGGAGAAAAAAGTACTAAATACTTTTTAAACCTTGAGAAAAGAAATCATAGAAAAAAGCATATACGCAAACTTCACATAAGTAGGGTAATTAAAACAGATCCATTTTGTATATTAAAAGAGCAAGAACGGTTCTACAAAAATTTGTACAAAAGCAGCAGTACTGATCCAGATATTGGACTTAAAATTTGTTCTTTTCTAAACGATTTAAACATACCTACACTTTCTGAAGACCAGAAAAACATTTGCGAAGGCAAAATTTCAGCAGAAGAATGTTATTGTCTCCTTGATAGCTTTGACAATAATAAAACTCCTGGTAATGACGGTATTCCTATTGAATTCTATAAGATATTTTGGCCAGTAATTAGCGATAGCTTTATGAACTGCATTAATGAATGTTTCGAAAAAGGTGAGATGTCTAGCTCTCAAAAACAAGCAATCATCACATTAATTGAAAAGAAAGGGAAAGATCGTTCATTTTTAGAAAATTGGCGTCCTATTTCCCTCGTTAACGTAGATACAAAAATAATGACAAAAGCAATTGCATCGAGGATTAAAAATGTGTTGCCTGATATTATTCATTCCAATCAGACAGGATACGTAAAAGACCGTTTTATAGGCGAAACTATACGATCTATTTTCGATGTCATGGACTTTACGGTGAAAGAAAATTTTCCCGGTTTAATGTTATTCATTGATTTTCAAAAGGCATTCAATAGTGTTGAATGGGAATTTCTTTTTAAATGCCTTGAGGCATTCAACTTTGGTCCAGATTTCCTTCACTGGGTTAAAGTCTTCTATAAAAACATACAAAGCTGTATCTTGAACAACGGTATGACTTCAAGCTTTTTTATGCTGGAACGAGGAGTTCGGCAGGGAGACCCGCTATCTCCATATCTGTTCGTTGTAGCTGTAGAAACACTGGCTATCGCCATTAGACAAAATTCGGACATTAAAGGAATTTATATTGAAGAGCAAGAAACGAAACTTTTACAGTATGCCGACGACACCACGGCAATATTAGCGGATACTAACTCTGCCAAAGTATTATTTGAACTACTGGACCGGTTTCGAAACATTTCCGGTCTTAAAATTAACTGCTCAAAAACTGAGGGTATGTGGATAGGATCATTAAAAAAAAGTAAAGAAGAATATTTTGGTATTAAATGGCCTAAAATCCCGGTTAAAGCTCTGGGGGTATATTTTACATATGACCAGAAACTATTAAAGGAAAAGAACTTTATTGAAAGGCTAGATAGTATAAAAAAACTCATTAATATTTGGTCCTCTAGGGGCCTGTCTATCTATGGTAAAGTGACAATAATTAAATCTTTTTTGATCCCAAAATTCGTCTACGTATGTTCGTTACTTCCTACACCAAAGGAAATTGTGAATAAACTGAATCAATTGCTATTCAAGTTCTTATGGAATGGTACAGATAAGGTGACTCGCGTGTCAGTAATAAACGATTATGAGAAAGGTGGTCTAAAACTGATAGATTTGGAAAGCATGGTTAAATCTTTAAGGTTGGCCTGGCTAAAACGACTATTTAACGATTCAAATGCAACATGGAAAACGTATTTACTCCATTTATTAAAGCCCGTAGGAGGTAAGTTCTTTCTAAATTGTAAGTTTCTGATTATACGATATCTTCTCAATTTTACCAGGAACTTCTGTTATGGTGGTCGGAATTCCGCGAATCTTTCGCTTCAGAAAGTGACTGGAAAATTATTGTTTGGAATAATAAAGAGATTCGAATAGATAATAAGCCGGTGTACTATAAAAATTATTTTAAGTCAGGAATCATTTACATACACGATCTTCTATTCCACTTAAATACAACAGACTCCTATAATTATTTTTCGAACAAAATTAATAAGAGCAATTTTCTGCAATGGGCGGGCCTCCGTCATTCTGTACCTTCTCTTTTTAAAAAAATCAACCTAAATACATCAACCATATCCCCATCACAACTTTTAATTGGAAATAAAATCTTTGACATTAAAGACAAAAAATCAAAAGATTATTACTCGCTGCTGGTTTCAAAAAAAGCTCAGCTTCCTAATATTGTCCACAAATTGAAGATTCATTTTAATTTCACTACCCAACAATTAAAAGAAATCTTCTCCTTACCACATTTGATTGCACTTGAGTCATATGTTAAGACTTTTCAATACAAAGTAATTAATTCTATTCTTTACACTAACAGCAAATTATGCAAAATTGGATTTCGAATTAACGATTCGTGCACTTTTTGTAATTATGAACCTGAAAATTTGTATCACTTTTTCTATGGATGCCCTCACTCAAAAACGTTCTGGACTGATTTCGAATCTTACTGGCACTATCTTTCAAGTCAGCCAATCCATCTTTCCGCAGAAAACGTTTTATTTGGAATTTTATCAAAACAATGCCCTTTATCTAATTTATTGAATTATTGCATAGTAATTGGAAAATTATTTTTGTGGGACTGCAGAAGAAGCCAAACACTTCCTAAAATCCAAGGACTGCAATCAAAACTTAAGATTAAATATAACACGGAAAAAAATATCAACAATAAAACTTTTTTTGAAAAGAAATGGGTGCTTACTCCAATTTAATTATTTATGCCCTTCTGGAAGGTACCTTTTTTTGTTGTTGTTCATCGTAAGTAGCATATGTAATCGTACAATATTGCAAGTAGTGTATAAATTGGTAAGTTTAATATGTAATTAAATTGTCTTTATTTTGTTGTTCATTGTTACAATATGGATGTAAGTATCGTATAATTTTTTGTAAGTAGTGTACAAATTGGATTGTAAGTTGTATAGGTAATCATATTGATTTGTAATGTAGGTAATGTAAATTGTATTATGGTAAGTTTAAATAATAAAGATTTCATATAAAAAAAAATGTTTCCTTTCATTGTCTTTAATGACTAGAATGACTGCAAGTTTTTTAATTACCTTGATAATGGTAGCATTGTCAGGGATAAACCTGACTTCATCTACATAAACATCAAATGAGTCACGATTAGTACATGTAGTCTCTTCAATGGGAGGTGATGTTACTCTTCTCTCCAACCACAATTCCAAAGACTCAGGTTGAAGTGGTGGTGTACTTGGAGTAGAGTGTCTACTAGCAGCCTTGGAAACTGATGAATGATGAGATGCTGACACACATGGCTCTGGGCTTGGTATGATTGCTTCATGGTCTGATAGAGAAGAAAGCTGTGTAGGTCTAGAAATAAGAGGAATAGATAATAAAAATGATAATAATAATAATAATAATAATAATAATAATAATAATAATAATAATGTTGAACTAAGTCATTTGAATCCAAGCTATTTCCTTATTCATTTTCGTGTCCATGTTAAGTAATGGTATATGCAAAATTTCTTTCCGCTTGGCCCAGCCACTTAGCTCAATTAGCTCAGCTATTTCTAAGTGGCTGTGCTCTTTTCCTTTGTACATTTTTTCTTTCTTGTATTTAAGTCTATACTATATAATTTTTGGGACAAATAAAGATTGTTGTTGTTGTTGTTGTAGTAGTTCTTGTTGTTAAGCCAAATCAGCTCTACCCTTTGTCTTCAACTCCTGCATCCCAGGAACTTGCTCTCTGCAAATGATCATGGCTTAAGAAGTTAATGACCTTCAAAAGTCAACAGGTAAGAAACAGACTACTTGTAGAATACTTACAATCTTATTAAAATGTCATTCGCAAAGTGTAACAAATTCCCATTACATTTGTCAGCATGATCAATAAAATGTAAAGAGCTCAGTTTGACAATTTACAAACGTTACACTTCACTAAAACTAGTTATTGATCAAACAATTAGGTCATTTTTCACACATTCCAGGAACAAACCACCTTGCCTTGAATGATAACAAATGGGCACCCTCACCAATTTTATTCTTTCAGGGAAAGCATCTGTAAGAAAGGTTATATTGCCAGTAGAAACTTACAGTCTCAGTGATCCAACATCTCTTAGTGCTCCACCACTGCCCAGATAGGACAGTCCCTGTTGAACATCCACAGTGAACAACTCAGAAGGCTGATTTAGTAAAACTGTTCTGATCCCAGCATAACCAAAAGCTTCTAACATGGGTTCCCTCAGGAGTTGCAAAATCACAAGACAAGTGTTTTCCATCACACTGGGCTGCCAGTCACACATGAAACACTGATCCCAGACCATCATTACTGCATCAACTCCTAAAAGGCCAACAAACCCCTTGGGAAAAACAACAAAACAAGACAAAAGTCAAACTAAAAAATCCACTATCAGATCACACAAAGTTTCAAGATTTGGACTATGCCAACCTTTGACAAAGTCTAATCTTGAAATTCAGTATTTGGCATAGCCCAAATCTTGAAAATTCAATGTTTGGCATAGTCCATATCTTGAAAATTTAATATTAGCATAGTCCAAATCTTCAATATTTAGCATAGTCCAAATCTTACGAACATAGTCCAAATCTTGAAAATGCAATTTTTGGCATAGCCTAAATCTTAAAAAGAAACAATATTTGACCTAGTCTAATCGTGAATAATTCAATATTTAGCATAGTCCAAATCTTAAAAGTTCAATATTTAGCAAAGTCCAAATCTTGAAATATTCAATATTTAGCATAGTCCAAATCTTCCAAATTGAATATTTGACAGAGTCCAAATCTTAAAAATTCAATATTTGGCATAGTCCAAATCTTGAAAAACTCAATATTTAGCATAGTCCAAATCTTGAAAATTCAACATTTGACATAGTCAAACTCTTGACAAATTCAATATTTAGGATAGTCCAAATCTTGAAGGTTCAATATTTGATGTAATGTTTGGCACAGTCCAAATCTTAAAAATCAAATATTTAGTGTGGTCTATATCTTGAAGATTCAATATTTGGCCTAGTCCAAATCTTCAAAATTGAATATTTAGCATGGTCCAAATCTTGAAAATTCAAGATTTGCCACAGTCCAAATCTTGAAAAACTCAATATTTAGCATAGTCCAAATCTTGAAAAATTCAATATTTGACATAGTCCAAATCTTCAAAAGTTAATATTTAGCATAGTCCAAATCTTGAAAATTCAATGTTTGGCATAGTCCAAATCTTGAAAAATTCAATATTTCACCTAGTCCAAATCTTCAAAAGTTAATATTCAGCATAGTCCAAATCTTGAAAATTCAATATTTGACACAGTCCAAATCTTGAAAAACTCAATATTTAGCATAGTCCAAATCTTGAAAATTCAATATTTGGCATAGTCCAAATCTTGAAAAACTCAATATTTAGTGTTTTCCAAATCTTGAAAATTCAATATTTGGCCTAGTCCAAATCTTCAAAATTGAACATTTGGCAAAGTCCAAATCTTGAAAATTCAATGTTTGGCATAGTCCAAATCTTGAAAAATTCAATATTTGACATAGTCCAAATCTTTAAAAGTTAATATTTGGCAGAGTCCAAATCTTGAAAATTCAATATTTGGCATAGTCCAAATCTTGAAAAACTCAATATCTAGAGTGGTCCAAATCTTCAAAATTCAATATTTGGCCTAGTCCAAATGTTCAAAAATTGAATATTTGGCATAGTCCAAATCTTGAAAATTCAATGTTTGGCATAGTCCAAATCTTGAAAAATTCAATATTTGACATAGTCCAAATCTTTAAAAGTTAATATTTGGCAGGTTCCAAATCTTGAAAATTATTTGGCATAGTCCAAATCTTGAAAATTTAATGTCTGGCATACTCTAAATCTTCAAAATTCACTATTTAGTGTAGTCTACATCTTGAAAATTCAATATTTGGCATAGTCCAACTCTTCAAAATTCAAATTATATTATATTTAGTGTAGTCTGTATCTTGAAAATTCAATATTTAGCTAGTCCAAATCTTGAAGATTTAATATTTGGCATAGTCTAAATCTTTAAGACTCAAAATGCATCATACTTGGCATGGTCCGAATCTTCAAAATTCAATATCTGGCATAGTCCAAATATTTAAAAAATTCAATATTTGGCATAGTCCAAATATTTAAAATTCAATATTTGGCATAGTCGAAATCTTCAAAATCAAATACCGTAAAGACTCGCGGATAAGCCGCACCTTTTTTCCATAAATTCGTGATCAAAATCGTAGGTGCGGCTTATCTGCGAGACCATTTGGGAAAGGTGCTGTGAATTTCCGTGAATGGACACCTTCATGGCATAATACTGGAATAAATGCTACATTACAACAACAAGAGAGTATTGGTCATTGCTTTTGCGAGTTTGGTGGCTCCTAAAAGAGCCGTTGGTGATGAGTATAAGCTTATTTCAAGCTTACATTTCTTGCCGTTAAACCTTCTTCGTTAACAAGTCTTTTAAACGGTTTATGGTCGCTTTTCTTGAACAGGAGAACCTTACACAGCATGGAATTTCCATTCCCCCACAAAGTTGTTTACAGTGTCGACGACGGCCTGTTACTTCAAGGGTAATTGATCCTCCACGAGCGAGAAAATACCACGCTATTCTCGAGTATTCGCGTGGTAGATTGCCCACTGTTTGTTCGCCGTTGAGCACTTTGATAGCAAATTTGTCGAACTGATATCTTTGTAGATATGATAGCCACGAACAGCAGAGACAAACTCAAACGTTTCCATCTTGTTTTGACCTGTTTTGCTACTGAGTAAACAAACCTACATTTATCATTCTCGCCCTAATCCCAACGCGGCTAAAGCTGAACCAATTAAAGCTAAGCGCATTCTGTTGCTACGCAATGAAATGCCTTATTTGCATTCTGTCAACTAGACACGCTATTATGCCTGGTTACACAGCTTCGCACAGTGCATGCAAGAAAACAAATTTACGCGCAAAATTCTATAGAAAAACTGCCTTGAATGGTGATATACCTGTGAACAAATACCAGGATAATATCAATCGTATGTCATAAGTGGTGGACATGATGTTTATTCTACTAAAGAGCTAAAATTACGGGTAAGACTTTAGAGTATTTTTCGATCCATCCTTGCCTTGGATGAAGACGGAACACTTCATGGTCTCGACTTTGGATTTCTTTGGAGTTTTTTTCATGAAAAACTGTTTTTCCAAAATTTGAGTTGCTAAACTGAGGGTGCGGCTTATCTGCGAGTGCGGCTTATCCGCGAGTCTTTACGGTATTTAGCATAGTCGAAATCTTCAAAATTCAATATTGAGCATAGTACAAATTTTGAAGTTGTTTGGTTTGTATCTCCTTTTCTTCTACCTGAATTTCCAGTTCAGCTTCATATTTTTACTTTAAAAATTGGCTTCAAGATCCTTTCCAGTGACCAACCCTGGTGTTGAAATGGATATTTTCTGGACCTGCACAATGCTAAACTAACAGCCAAGCCTAACAATACACTACATACCTCCCCTATCCACTTTCTTATAAACATTGCTGGGTGAAAGAGGAGCTCTTTAGCATCTGAAGGCAATGACTCAAGAGAATTTCCTAGTGCTTCTCTTTCTGCCAGTATTGCCCTCTCTTTCTCAGTGTGGATAAAGTTCAGTAGAAATTCTCTGGGGTCAGATGTAATGTTCTTTCTTGTTTCACTGATAAGATGAGTAAACAGCTCCTGGTCTTCCTCTTGCAGTCTTTGCAAGACATGATCAGCCATGCTGAAAATTTTTAGTCTTGTTGGGAAACAGTTTTTGATTAAAAGGTGAAGTGAAATTGCAAGCTTCTGTGTCACGTTTGATCCACCTGGAAAGAATAGTAAACCATGCAAGCACTATAATATTTCACAGAAACTTACAACTGGAATTTTACATCAATCTGTAGATTCTAGTATTCTTTAACTAATAGGCAAGCCTAATAGTTTCCACATGACTTTCTAGCTTTAACATTCAGGTTGTCTTTATTAGCCTCATCCAAACATGAGGGGGGTTGGGAGAATTCGAAACAGTTATTCAAAATAAGACACAGCCAAAGGCTTGCATAAATGTCAAGGGTTCTCCCAACACCCTGAGTTTTAAAATGAGGCTATATAAACACTGGAAAAGTACTCCACTGCTTTTGTATTTAACATTACTCAAAAATACTCGTCAGTCTAAAATGTCCCAATTGTGTTTACAATAATGTTACTCTTATCTAAACAAACCCAATGCCATTGACCAAGCCCATTGACCAGATTGGAGTGTGCATAGTATCTCGGATATTAAATGAAAACTCACAGACAATACTACTCTAACAATAATAAATAATGGTGATAGTGCATAATTGTTTTCTGATCACCATCACAGCTATGGTTAAAGGTTTCCAGCTCATGATGAGTGAGTTCCAGTTTCAAGCTGTCGTTTCCTAAATGTATACACATGTGCATTCTGTTGCCATGTGCTCTGAGATGTTGTCCAATTAAAGTAGGGTATTGAGCAGCTACAAGGAAATACCAACATAGCCAAGAAGGTAAATTAAATATTACTAACAAGATCAAGTGTACTGCATTCGTTAAACTTCGTGACAAGCCACTAATCACCTACCAGATTGTACATGTGAGTGCTTATTTTGGAAAGTAAGTATCAGCGGGTAGACCAGCAAGGCATACTGTGGTTCATAAATCCGGTTGTAAACATACAACACATTCAATACATCCACTGCCTGTTTTATTTCCATCTCTGATACAAGTTCACTGTGTAGACCTGGTCTGTATTTATATGCTTCAATAACAGCATGTTTTATAACCCCAGCTATTGGAGAGTGGACTGCACTTGACACACTAAGTTCTTTTAAGCCCCATGAAAGAGAGACTTCAAACTGTGTCCTGATTTCTTTAAGTTCAGTTTCCAAGTCTTTAGAAGAGTGTATGCTGTCTACATTTTTCCTCTGCAGCCTCATTGACCAGACCAGGTGTCTTAGTGAGCTGGGTAGCTGTCGTCCTTGGAGCTGTTCACAAATGCGAATCAGCTGAGAAGGGTGCTTCTTGAGGAGAGCAGCTACAGCCTTGCCGAGTGTGTCACTTTGGTGGCTACCTCCAAGGAGTCCTAGCTGTCTCTTGTGAAATGAATTCTTAGTTTGAGAAGAAAATGCCATTAAAAACTTACAAAAAGAATTGAAAAACACAACATGTAATTTTTGCAAAAAAATTAACTAATTTGGAAATCTTCCTTGCCTACAGAAATCACATTGAGCTATATACAGTTGTTGGCCACTTCTTGGAATAGCATAAGTCAGAGACGTTTGACTAAAAAGACCCACACTACAAAATCCAAATGTTAACACAGTGTATGAAATGAAAGCAGGCAAAGTGAAAAAAAGAGTTAGAGGCAAGTATTGTTGCTTAAAATCCATCAAATATTTTTGCTTTTTCATGATTGGTTTAGACGCATCACATAACTGAATATTCCTTGGCTAAAACTGGGAATATCCAAGTGGTATTCCCCAATTTTCAAAATTGTGCATGTTGCAAAATATTTGAAGGGTAATAAACCCAACCAATATCCTCTATTTGGCTGGAAAGGATGCTTGGATATTTGTCATTAGACATTATCTGTTCCTCGCAGTTTTCCTTGACCTATGCTTGTGGAAAACTGTTTGCTGCTCGGAACAGATTATGTGCACAGACAAATATCCAAGCTTATAATCCATCAAATCTTTTCACTCACACGCGATTGGTCTAATCCCGTCACATGACCAAATATTCCCAAACCAAAACTGGGGGATATCCGAGAATATCACCCAATTTTCCAAACTGCGTACATTGTGAAAAGATTTGAAGGATAATAAACATGATAACCTCCAAAATATTCTAGTATATTTGTCCTTGGACATTATGTTCCTCAAAGCTCACAGTTTTCCTAAAGCTATGCTCTCGTAAAACTGTTCGCTACTCAGAACAAATAATGTCCGTGGACAAATATCCTTGGACATTATCTGTTCCTCGAAGCTCACAGTTTTCTTCAAGCTATGCTCTCGGAAAACTGTTCACTTCTCGGAACAAATAATGTCTGCGGACAAATATCCTACTAAGCATATTTTCGCCACAAATGGGGGCTATTGTTTATATATTTCCGCACCAAACTGAGGCTATTGTTTATATTTAGCATAGTAATGATTACTTGCTGGCTTAAAGTGTAGTAGTCTTTTGGTTACTGATCAAGAAGAACTTTGTTACTATTTTCCACAACAGTTAGGAATATTGTGACTAATACAGCTTACTTTCTCTTTGTATTGGGCATTTTGCTTTTCCACCAAGGCAAGTTCTCTTTCCATCCCTCTGTACACTGCTTGCTGTGCAAAACCTACAAACTCCATCATGTCACGAGACACAGCATGTCTGTCATCCCTCCACTGTAAATGAAGGCTGTCTATGATCTCTTGAAGTGTAGTTTTGAGCCAAGCCTTTGCTTCTATTTTATGGGATTCAGATGAGCTTGGTGTGCCTGAAATTCTCTGTTGATTATTTCATAGCTACCTATTAGTAACAAATAAACCATAAATAGCTTCTCATTATTCAGTGAAGGTCATCCCTTACTTACAATTATAATAATCAATTACATGTATATCATTTATTTTAACCACCCATCTGCTGTATAACAGTGCTTTTGCACAATTCTACAATAACTTGAACAGGAGAGCTAGTTGGACCAAAATGTCAATTTACAAGGAAGGATGGCTATCTTTGTTGGAAACTGAACAATGCTGTTGCAGGAGACAAACAAAAGCTAAAGGTTGCTAAGTGGTACAAAACCCCTTTCTAATATTGGAAATTCCACGGGAAGTGAAAAGAAGAACTAAAACACCAGTTTGATATACCAGAGGGATAGAGGGGTTCAAACCAAAAAACCCCTCAGTCTATACACCTTATTCTAAAATGGCCGCCCTTTTAGTTTTCTTTTGTTTACTTGCAAATTAGCCTTTGTTGCTTCATTCTTAAACTCAAAATTCAAAAGAATATTTTCCCTTAAACGAGGCAACTGGGGCTAATTTGAAAGTAAACAAAAGAAAACTAAAATGGTGGCTATTTTGAAATAAGGCGTACATATTTGGAGGAGAATGGATATTTTTTGTAACAATGCTATGGTTACCACCAGCATTTTGGCAAGTTACTCTGACTAATGGGTTAACCTACTGGCTCTTACACTGTACAAGTAGGCAGGCTTGCCATGCACGTTGAGGAAGAGTGTGTCTTAGTAATTTGGGTTAAGCACTCAAGTTAGTGATTAGGCCTAAGCACTTTTTAAGAATGGTTAGCTTTGATATTAGGCTGGGAACTTTGCATATGACTTAGTAGTTTGGATTGAGCTCTCAGGTTAGTGATTAGGTCTAACCACTTATTTAAAATGGTTAGCTTTGATGTTAGGCTGGGAACTTTGCATATGACTTAGTAGTTTGGGTTGAGCTCTCAGGTTAGTGATTAGGTCTAACCACTTATTTGAAATTGGTTAACTTCTTAGTTATTAAGACAAAGTTTATGTATGAATAATAAATTAAAATTTGTATGTATTTATGAATAAATTAAAATTTATATGAGAGGGGCTTGGAGTGATGAACTGATAATTAAAACAAGTATGAAAGCCCTTGAATCCATTGCTTTCATGGTCAAGTGGTAATGACAGTGGAAAGCAGATCCAGAGGTTGGCAGTTCACATCCCGGTGAGTACAAGATAAAAAGTAAAAAAGTGAAACCTGTTGTTAATTAGTATTCACACTTAATGGTGATTTGGGGGAAGGGGTAGAATAGCTGGGAGATAGAATAAACCAGGAGAAACTCAGCAAGAATAGGAGAGAATAGAATAGAGGAATATAAAGAGATATTTTGAATTCCCTTTTGTATAGATAGTTGACGAAAAAAAAAATAAACTGGTTTGAAAATTTCTATCTGGTTTAAAAAGTTCAACCCAGTTTGGAAACTTTAAACTGGTTTTAAAAAAAATTAAACCAAAAAAAAAAAACCCACAACACATGCACAGGTATAGAAGGCTACTAACACATGTAGACTGTGATTTGTTAGTAACTTCTAATCTGGAAAATTCACCTGGTTGTGATGTGACATGTACACATCGGGAAGGTATCTCTCCACGAACTGTTTTCCAAGTAGTTCCAACAGAGGTTCAACCTTCTCACTTTGAGAATTCTTGCAAAACATTTGCACTTTAGTAGCCAAACGTTTGTTCATAGCATCTCTTATCTGATCAGAAATAGATATCATATTTTATTATAAATCTATTAACATTCTATCACTAATGCTGTTCTCTGATCAGCTACGCTACTCACTGGCTATTCAGTCATGAGTAGGCGTAGCAGTCTACCACTTATTGACATTTTCGAAGTGTCTGTGAAGAGGATTTAGATAAAGTTTTGAGCGACTAGTAGATTTATACTAAAAACAATCAGATTATTCACTCTCAATTTCTATGCACGATAGTTGACTCAGGCTGTGTTTTCGTCAACTATCACACAATAGAAATCTCAAGCTATAATCTAATTGCTTTATAGTTAGAGCACCACATTGACTCAGTTAATCATTCCTGAGAATGGTTGTACTGTTTATTAACTAAAGGACAGTTTGAGAGCAGGAACTACACTGTAGGGTTTAGAATGTCTCATGAGTTGTACAAATGCTTCGAATGTTTTAAAAAGTGTTCTTGCCAAAATTGTAGGCCACTCTGACATGAAATAATTTGCATTATTTTATGCAATTCCTTAATCAGACCTAGATGGCTATATTGTATATTTTCACAGCCTTAAAGTTAAATGTATGCATGTGTCTCAGATGTTTGACACATGCATTTGTTCTTTTTTAACAAGATAAAGTCAGAGGAGCCAAATCATCAGCACTCCCTTTTGCAGCATATTACCAGTAATGGGATTACAGCACCTAAACATCACTATTGATGTTTACCAGAGAGGGATTATCTTGCCATTATAATAGGCATTTGACAGGTAACATGCAGTGGGCCAAATCTTTACATTGGACATGGCAGGAATACACTGTATCTTCTGAAAGGAGACAATTTACAATTATCAGGTGTTTACTCCCTAAATTTTCCAGGATTTTAATGCTTCCTTGACAAAAGCGACAAGTCGCCACTTCATTGATCTTCTCCTGCAGTCTTTCACCAGCTACAATAGTAATTTTGACTGGCTGTATACTAAAGTGCTACAGCTATGATCAAATTTTTACCTCTTAACTTTTTAGGTGTTTCACATAGAATTCTATGAAAGAATGAAAACACTGTTTACCATTTGCAAATACCTGCATTAGTTCTGAATATATCTAAGTTTGAAAAATGTGTAAAATGTGCAAATGAAATGATTGATGATGTCATATGCTCAAGCAAATATTACATCATCTATATAAATAGAGTTTTCTTGGCCAAGTTGCAGCACAGACAAATGAAATTAGGTAGGCTATCAGTTCTACAGAAAACACACCTACGGCTACAAAACATTTTGTTGCCATGGCAACTCACTCTTTTCTAGTCCCACCCACTTGATTTCAATATGTAAGTGATTTTCTGACTGAAAAACGTTAAACAAGGCCACAAACTCAAGCTAACAAATTTATATGCTTGTTGGATCATGTATGAGGCACCATTTGCAAATATGAAAATGGAATGCCAAAGGTGGCCAGAAATGCCTTTAATATTAGGGAGGTCTGGAACCCGGTTTGTTGTCATGGTAACAAAACTGTTAGGCTTAAATTGTTGAGCACATTTAGTAGAATCTTACTGCAAAGAATCAAACATTTCTGAGACAAACTGGCTGAGCTATCTTTTTTAATCATATTTGATCCAAATTTGGTTGAGTATATGATGTCATCACTTGGCTAATTTGCATATTTTAAAAACTTGAATATCTGTGGAACAAAAAGAGATATTTGAAAATAGTAAACAGCATTTTTCTTCTCATGCAGGCTACTTGACTATGTTTTAAAATGGCTTCGATAGAAAAGATACGATTTTCATCATAGTGGCACTTTAATGTGGAAACCGATGGGTCGCATCTGGCGCTTGGCTGCTCATTCAACACGTTCATGGCTCCTGATCAAAGTGAGAGCCCTTGCTTGTCACTCTCTGCTAGTTTTTCAGCCCAATCCAAGCTAAACCATTTATTCGGCTTCCGCCTTGGCATTGCAGACGAAAATGGACACAACCTCTTTTTTCGAGGTATTTGAACCAAACTACACATTACAATTCTCACTTTGAGTAAATAACCCCGAAATCTTGCAAATGCATTGTGTGATAAAATGACACCAGCTGAGGATACACTGTACCATGTGACTTGTTTCATGACATGTTGTCCAGAGTGACAGGACTTGTCAATGGGTATTTAAAACAATTAAAATGCAGTAAACTTCAACATCCAATAATTTCAAATGCACCGAAATAATATTTTTTGTGGAAGGAGAAGAGCTGTATCTGAACATCGCAAAATCACAAATTTCAAAAATTGGCACTTTGAGCCCTGGCTGATACCTTAAATTGTTTGAGCTAAGAGCAAATAGATATCAATAGCTGGTGATTAATCACTCATGGAGACAACAACAACTACAAATGTTACATGTACATGCATCAGTACCTTGGTCCATGGAGAGCCTGGTAGAAGAGTTTCTTGTAGACAACTATCCATCCAGACTAGGTTGTAAGGGCAGTGAACTCCACTACTCATTGTTGATTAATACTTAGAGTCACCTTATTTCAACAACTCAGTAAAGCGTTGTAGCTTTAGAAGTATGCCTGATTGGCTTTAAACATTTACATTATTTACACCATAAAATTATGACAACAATAGTAAGTTAACACTTTTGCAGCAATTTAATGATTAATTTTATTTAATAACAAAAATAATCTTTTACTCTTGAAATGACGACTCAGACAAAAGTACAGATGTTTGTTAGGGTCTGTGATCTAACTCATTCCCTGCTTCAATTACCTATCAAGCAAACAAATAACTTATTGTTAATTGTATTATTTTATAATTTACTTATGATTTTGAACTTCACAGAGGTACATGCATTACTTTGCAAACTCTTAGATGTAGCAAACAATAATCTCAAAACTATAAATCCTTTAACATTCACTTAGTTCACAATTTTTAATAACAATAATTTCACATGATTGTATAATTAATATTTGGATAAAAAGTTGAATTCAGACTAGAATTCTTGTCAAAATAACTAACAAAACTGAAAAAATATCAACATTAAATATACATAAAATTACGGTTAAATAACAAAATAATAATGCCTTGATTTGCTAGTCAAGGCTTCAAGCCCCTTTAAGCTTTGATTTAATTTAATGCTATAAAAATTAATATACAAACTAAGACAAACTAAAACTACTGCCAATTGTTTTTCAATCAGGTTAGTTGAGAGGTAATAAAACCATTAATTAATTATTTTGTTTATAACAATAGCTAGAAACCACAATAATATTATAGAATGTGGAAAGCTAGAATTAATTAAGTTGCGAAGTCAGGTCCACTTAGACCAAAACAGTATTTGAATGTCTTATCTTTGTATGAATTCTCATGCCAAACACTCTGGAAAATAAAAAAGGGAAATTACATATTAATAGAACAGTTTGAAATATAATTTTCACAGTACTAATCTTACAGTAAAAAAAGACCTTCACAACCCTCAACAGATCTTGACTGTCCAAACAGGGAGATGAAATTTTGATTACAGGACTAAACCAATGGCGTGCAAGAAACTAAGTGTAAAATAATGTACATGTATACTATAAAGTTGCTTTTCTTCTTTCTCTCTGACGTAAAATTCCAAGTGTAAACAATGTGTCAGGCAGGAAATAGGATAATACAAATTGTGAAACTGTGAAGGTTACCATAAATTCCAAAAATAACCCCCAAGGCTTATATTTTTCAAAGGCCCATCTTGAGGAGATTATCTATGGAGGGAAATTTGCATCTCCAAATCCATTGGATTAACCTTATAGCTGGAAGTAAATTTAACATTTTTGCTTTGTATTTGTATTTGAGGGCAACTTTTCAAGTACAAGCTCCTAAGGGGCTTATATTTGGAGGGGCAATTTAAAGTGCCCCTGTGATAAAAAAAAATCACTTCCTTTTTTTCTTGAGATTCTGAAAGTGTTTCTGCTTAACACTTGACTGGCAAAATTCTGACCTTTCATTTTTATCCAAAGGCCGTTTACTTTGAGTGTAAGTTTTGGATTTCACGATCCGCCATCACTCACGTTCAAACCTGACCGATTTGACCTCAGAGGGTTGGATCCGGGAAAAGTGACATCAAAGGCTCACCAGCTTAAAATTTCTGCGTGTGAACGCAGCTTTTTAGGTATGCAAAGTGCGAGTTTAAAAGTGTGAAAGCCCAAAACTCCTGTGCTGCATATTAATTCTGCAGCGTACACACGCATCGCATTCTTAAACTAGTGAGCCTTTGACATCATTTTCTCCTCGATCCAGCTCTCTCAAGAACTTAAATTAGTAATGGCGGATCATTAAATAGGAAAGTTCCAGTTAAAATAAACAGGTGCCTTTTTTAAATCAAGGATTAAAACTTGGGTCACTTAGTGTTTAGTTAACATAGTTTTGAAATCCAAAGGAAAAAAATAAATCTATTTTTTGTCACAGGGGCACTTTAACGGATGGTTTTTTGTGATACTGCTTTGGAGGGCTTACATTTGGAGGGGCTTATTTTCAGAATTTTACAGCATATAAAGTAATCAGTTATAACTTAATAAGCAGATGTTTTTAAGAACATTTTTTGTCTCCTAGCTAATTATTTTCAGACTTTGTTAGTAATCACTGGGAATGTCAACAAACAAAAAATTGATGAAAAAAAGTCAGTACTTACTTTAGAAGAAGTGCGGCACTTGACCAAGCAGAATTCAAACTGATCACTGACAGACTTTGATATCACATTAGGCACTGATGATCCACGTTTTAAAATTTGTTTAAGGAGCTTCTTCTGTAGGTTGAAAAAAAATAACATTTATTCAGATTTAATGAGATTCCATAATGATAACCAAAAAATGTAAAGTTTATTATATATTATTAGTTCTCTTATCCCAGCCATAAACATAAGTAACATGTACACAGACTGATGTGCTGCTGCTGCTGCTGCTCGACGTAGCTATTGATGAAGTGTTGCAATGAATGCTAAAACTTGGACTGCAATTTGTGATTGACAGCCCACAAAACCCAAGGAAAGCCAGAATAACTGAATACCTCAAGTCAATGGACACATTGACGGTAAAAACCAAGGCTTGTGATGTGAGCAGCTCATGTTATATGTATGCCAGTTGACAACATATAGGGTAATATTGCTACACACTAATATTGCTATATACCTTTTGTGAAAACCTGTTAAGTTTTCATTACAATTATAATTTTACAGGATGTTATTTTTTTATCATTTGTCAGCCTAACACGTGTGTTAACTAGGGATAAATTTAATGTACGGTACATTGAATGCTTTACGACCAGTAGAACTTACATTATTAGGGTTTAAACAACAGGAAACACAGTGCTCATAAATACTGCAGCAGTTATTGTTTTGACAATCTGAGCACTCATAACGTTTAGTACTATCTCCACTGCTGTGGCAACATCCACTGGCAGAAAGGTCCCCCCTATTACAGACAAATCCTGGAAATGAAACAGGACATACAGTACTTGTAGATAATTCATAAACTATGTCTAAAACACTGTCAAAAAAAAAATTACATATAGAAAGACAGTTGAGTAGTACACAGACTTGCAGTGGGTGACCAAAGAGGCTTGCCAGTTGACTGAAGGAGGATTATGAGGGCTAAAAGGCATTCATGGTCGAGTGTCGGTTAATGCCCTTGATCGACCCTCAATCCAAATTGCAGCTGACTCTGATCGATAGCTCCATTGATACTCGGTTGACACTTGGTCAACACTCCATCAACATCTTGATCAACACTCAATCGACAGTAGGTTAATAGTTAGGCAAGTATCAATTGACTCAATGTATCAATAGACATTACATGGCATGTCTGCAAAAATAAGTTGACTCAAGATGACCAAGATGTCAATCAAGTATCAATTGAGTGTCAACCTAGGTGTCAATCCAATATCGATTGAGGATATCGATCAACACTCAACTGCGGATACCTTTAATACATCTGTATGATCCAGTACCTATATAAAGATTTGCTAAAAAAAAATAGCCTTTTCGACATCAAAGGCTAGCTTGCTGGTCCCATACAAATATCACGTGACGGTCTCTCAAGTATGGTTCCTGTACTGGTCACAAACTCAATACAGTCATGTTATTGCGAGTTCACCAAGCATGAGAAGTAAGTCTGTATCCAGGAGATGGCTTGGAATAATTTGAAGATTTGAGACTCCATGCATTGTTGTTGCTCTCAATGTTTTTAAATAAAAACTGGGAGTTGTTGTGAACACCAAAGTATACACTGGCCTTTGCTATCTGGGAAAGGTACTTAGTAAGCCAGAATAGTTCCTCACCTCTTTCATCCACAATCAATAAAGCTCCTTGAATTGAATTTCTACAAGCTCTAAACTCTGTCAGGTTTTCTATGTTAATCCACTGAAATTCAGTGGTGGGAGCTTCCAAGATGTCAGACTCTAGGTAAGACTATTGAAAAAAACATAGTTATTAAGGCCTTTAGTTGATAGATGAGACATTTAGTTGTCAACAACTATTTTTCATCAACAACTAAAAAAAATGCAATGTGTAAGATAAGTTGTTGACAACTAAAAGCTCATTTTTGTTGTCGACAACTCCATTTTGACCCTTTTTCCTGTGTGTGGGAATCATTGATTTAGTTACACCTACATTGTCGACAGCTATCAAAACACAACACACATTTGGGCATGTCTATTGTGTTTTGAGCATTCATAGTCAAAGTTAGTTCCCAAGCTCTCACTAGCCTGACTTAGCTATCAACAGCTAACACTCCAGCGTATGGAATGTTTGCATCTGACACAATTAGTTTTTTACGATAACAGCACAAATTCTCGTGCGCCCATTGGCTAATTTTTATCGTCAATAAGCGCACAGACACATTAATTTATAATTTATGCCATGCGGCACCGACCTACAGCGGACAATTAAATTTCACAGTTTGTTATCGTAAAAAACAAATGGACGTCAGTTTTTCCTGCCTTTGTCCTGTTATAGACAATGAATTTCATCATAACAAATTATGTCAGAGTAGTCTGCAGATCTACTCGAGCTACTTTGACAATGTTATGACGAAATTCATGATCGACGAAATTCATGATCAATAACATGTCAGTCGCATGAAAAACTGACGTCAATTTTTAAATCGAAAACAAATGGTTGTCAACAACTATATGTCTAGTATGTGGAAGCCCTTAAAGACAACCTTCGGAAATGCACTCAACTTAAATTTTTACAGTGTGTGATACAAAACTGGCAGAAATCGCTTAAAGCTAAACTACAGCTCATCATCGCAAAATCCGCGTAATGATCAGTGGTTAAGCGATCAATTTCACCATAAAGCAACCTGTACCCATTATGTAAAGTCTCAACTCTGATCAGTTCACATACATCTTCCAAAACATTGATATGAAAGGAGCGCAAACTAAAAAAATAAGTTTAGCTAAGAAACGTACCTTCCTAATAGAAAGTGCTACTATAAGAATTATTCCTGTGGCTATTAAAAAAGCCACGAGCCAACGACGAACAAACACAACACTCATCGAAATACAAGTAACATGGCTCCAAGTTTTATTCCATGTAATCGGAATTGAAAAGTCTTCTTAGCGTTACACCCAGGCTCTCTCTACTTTTGCAAGTACCACCCACGGGCAGGAAGCAAAAAAGCACACAATCTTGCTGAGTAGGGGGAAAACAGAGAATTAACTCTAAAGTGTAAATTTAAGTGCTAATTTAACCCATGAATAACCCACTGGGCGTTAGCCCTAGTAAAGGGAATCAGGGAACCACACGAGGTAAAGAAAAAATCTTTTAACCTCGGTGGGAATCGAACCCA
>CM042753.1:4684080-4696685 GCA_022496165.2 Catalaphyllia jardinei | reverse complement strand
GCCGTTACTCTGCCGACTGAGCTACATTCATAAAATAATTAATAGTTTACCTTTGTCTACGTCTCCAGGGCCGGGTTGTTCGAAATCCGGTTAACGTTAACCCATGATTAAACGTTAACTGAGGCACTATTTTTTCTTGTTTAAAAATGTTTTTCACCTCTGATCTGACACGGTTTGGTGTAGTTTGAGATTACTACAGCTTAAAACTGCAGGGCAAACAATCTAAACAGAACACCTCACCAAACACTTACAAAACTGAAATCAAAATTCTCGCTAACCCTGGGTTAGCTTAATCGGGCTTTGAACAACCCGAATGATGTAACAGAGAATTAACTCTGAAGTGTAAATTTTAGTGCTAATATAACCCATGAATAACCCACTGGGCGTTAGCCCTAGTAAAGGGAATCAGGGAACCACACGAGGTAAAGAAAAAAGATTCCCTTTACTAGGGCTAACGCCCAGTGGGTTATTCATGGGTTAAATTAGCACTAAAATTTACACTTCAGAGTTAATTCTCTGTTACATCATTTGTGTTCATAGTGCTACGCGGCACAACATTTATATGTACCCTTTGAACAACCCGGTCCAGTTGTCACCTCTTACGCGTAGCGCTAAACTCGTACCTAGGCCTTTTCGCGCTCTGCAAAAAAAAAAAAATTGGTATAACCAAAGTTGAATAATACACGAAAATAAGCAAGGCTGATTAAACAGTATGGGATTATATTTTCCAATCTTTCGGACGGCGCTGCCTTCCTTCCTCAAGAGTTACAGCCAGCTTTGAATGCCAATGTCAGCAGTTAAAAACCTTTTCTCTATTAAGAAAGCCTTTTCATTGTCCTTTTACAGACAGTTTCCGTTTGAAAGGTCTTATTTTTACATCTGCTCGGATTCCTTTGTTCTTTTCGGGGGGAATATATCACATAACCCCCAAATCAACTGTCTGAAAAGCTGGTGCGGCTTTGATTGTTTGAAGGGAAGAACGGGGCTAATGAACAGCTAATTTAAATGCGAGGGGATTATGTGTTAATATGCAAGGGGGATAAGTGACTTATCCCCCTTGCATATTAATACATAATCCCCTCGCATTTAAATTAGCTGTTCATGAAGAACAAATTTACAAATGTTTATTTGGAAATATTAAATACGACGCTCCAATTACTAAAATTGAACTGAGCAGTGTTTTCTTTTGGCGCACATTCGCAGATTTTCTTAGTCGGTGGTTCATCGCTTTCCACTGAGGCCCCCGAAAAATCAGTTGCTGATGCAGTTGCTCAGCCAAAACGACATTTCGAAATTGCAAAGTGTCTTTAAGATTCCACTGTTTGGAGCTACCACGAAAGTGTCGCTGTCATTTATTGGTAACAAGTTTGGCTCTGTAACCCAGTCATCCCAAAATCGTGTACTCCATCAAGTTGCCCTTTTAGTATTTTGTGGTATTTGCTTCATTCCTCGCCTGAATTTCCTTGTCGCTTACAGTAATGATCCCTCGGCCGGAATCTTCTTTATCTGTAAAAACGTCGGTCGTTGTCTGCATCCGCAAATAAAGATTCAAAGTTGTTTTCCGAAAGGTCAATTGACCTGCTGCCGCTAAAACTGCTTTGAGTAATAAATAGTTCTGACTCTGAATCGCTCAACATTGCTAGCCTTTTCCTAGCATTCACTACCAACAAGAACAACTAATTCGAAATGCGACTTTAAAAAATTAACATAATTAAAAGGCCCAGAAACTTGTGAATACCACTAGTGCCAGCATGGAGTGTTAAAAAACAAAAGAAAGATGAACAATAGAGGAATTTTTCTTCAGTGTATTTTTGCATCCCTTGAGGAATCCTCGCCAGTGTAAAAATAAGCCATTTATCGGCCTTCAGCTCGTGGTTATGTGATTCATTCCCCTCGTGTGTTGCCCGCACGAGGGGAATAAATCACATAACCCCTCGCTTCAGGCCGATATTCTGTTGCAGATGTTTTCTGTCTAGGTTCCAGACCCCCATTTATACAGTATAAATAGCTTTCCAAGAATTTGTAACGGTTATACTTTTCAAAATGTATGTTGACTAGCATACGAAACGCCAAGGTTAAAATGAAAGTTTTTAATATGTTTGTCACCGCTGTTTGTTTTATATATTTAATCAAGCTACGATGGCCGAAGGCCAAGCGTTTATATAGTACTTGGCTATTCACCTCCAAGGTTGGCCAATCAGCGCGCGCGAAAAGTACTATTCACTTGTGTGGTATATACTAAATCATAGTTAGTAGTAATCAAAGATTATGAGAGTGCGTTCGACGCCGTATAAACTTTTATACAGATACCTTAAATGATTTCCCTAGCTGACTTTCAACCTCTAAAAACCAACCTTTTTTCATCAACAACCGGGGTTTTACAGAAAGATATTTCAGTGACAAGTCCATGCCATTCTGATTGGAGAGGTCCCGGTACACACTACGCTGCGTGACAGCGCCAGTTTCCGTACACTCTCAAGTTTAATAGGACTAAAATATTTACATCAGCCTTCAGATTTCGGGCTAAATATTCTCACATTAACTTGTAGTGTTTAAGTGCAAAAGCTAATTCGTAAAAGTATATTTGTTTACGAACATTATTCTAAGCAGGAAGCTAAAACGTAAGTAAACATTTGCAATCGAGTGCTCTTTCATCGTAAACAAACTCGGTGCGACTGATTCGAGTATTTCCCCTGGCCTGATTAACAAAGTACACAGTATTTCCGTTCCTTGGTTCAGGTTCACTCTTATGGATCTTGCCCTCAGAGTACTCTTCCATCAATACCAAATAATATCTGACCGGATAAGGTTGTTGTTGTTGTTGTTGTTGTTGTTGGATACGACTGACCTTTTTTTCGCAAATTGGAACTAAATCAACAAATGCAATCAAATACAGTCGGGAATTACAGCTGTTTCCACAGTTAACATCCCAAAGCCTAGACGATCGTATTCCCTCTCCCACACATGCGTTTTTGACAAGAGAAATCTCTACAAACCCCTCCCCTGGTTCGTTACTTTTCTTACGTGTTCGAAGTCGGCCGATCTCTGCACGGAAGCAAAATTGTCGTAAATTAATACGCAAAAACGCAAAAATTAGTGCGCAAAAACGCAAATGTCTTACTTACTGGGGAGGTGGCAGGAAAAAAATTTAACGGGCACCGTGAAAGTTTACAAAAAAGATAAATAACTTAAAAAAACGCATGGTTACCCCTACATTTTATGTTACGAAATGGTAGTGGCAAGCCTATTCAACATGTGATTAGTTTCTGGTTGTGAGCACAAGGTATTTAGACTGTATTTTAGCTGAACAAGAGGAAAGCTGTCAGACACTAAAAGCGCTTTTGCAACGACTTTGTTAGAACGTACCAGAAGTGATTTTAATGTTACCATTTGCCATGTAGTTTAAAGATCTTTTAAAGTGTGTTTGCCTTTCTGTATGTAAAGGCAAATTCTAAGAAAATCTGTGAGGAAATATCGTTTCCTTCTTTTTCAGAAAAATGCTGATGTCAGCATTTCTCTTGGGATTCAAAGCTAATTATCTTGAAAAAAATGCGTGGCTACCCCTATTTTTCTTTGTCGATTCCAATAGCCCTTTCAAAGATCTACTTTTTTCCGCGTGGTCCTAACTTGGCGCAAAAACCTTTGTAATTAGTAGGCACCGTCCTTAAGACCTGACCAAAAATTGGAAGCTCTTTTCATGACCTGGCCCCGGTTGTTCGAAGGCTGAATAGCGCTATCCACCCAATCTCGTTCCCAAGGCCCTTTCCCCAGGAACGAGGTTGGCTATCCACCGGATTAATCGCTATCCAGTGGATATTAAAGCGTTAACAAAAAAAACACGCTATCCACTGGATAGTGATTTACCTGGTGCATAACGTTATCCACCTTTCAAACAACCCGGGCCTGACCCTTCAATTAAAACCCTGTTTCCGACCTGCGTTATAATAAGTTCCCTAGTTCAGACGAATGTTAGATTGCCATAAACATAATTTTTGAAGGGTTTTTGTTGATTTTCTTTTCGATAATGACGATAAAGTGGATTTTTCTTAAAAACATACCCATTTAAAGACTAGAGTGCAAAAGCCATACCCTCTTAATGACCAAAACGGCTGAAAAACCATACCCTTTAGGGCCGCACATACCTATATATCTCGTATAACGGAGTACCCCCGAATATAGCGATCTATTTTCATTTATAAACTGACAATGAAAGACAGCAGTTACGAACTACACTCAGTCTGAAGTGTCTATGCTTGCTTTCAAATTTCTAAGTTACCATTTGTGTTTCCAATTGGTTTCAAATCTCGACTTAAAATGCGGAATTCTGTGGGCAAAATTATCGCTGACCCGGACAATAATGAATAATGCTTGAGTTTCTACCGGCACAGTTTAATTAACCAAACCTCAGATCTATGACTAGCGGAATACAGTCACCGGAACCAGAAATTAGTATATCAGTTCGTACTACACACGTCTTTAATATTTTGCCAACAACCCAAGGGATTTCCAGGTTGTCCAGTTGGAGAGACGTTGGATAAGCTGCGTGCCGCTGATCCACATGTGAGCGCATCTGGCGGAAGCAAGTTCAAGTCTTCATAGCGAACCTTCGATAGCGTGTTACATTGTAAAACCTCAACAACTACTTGTTTTAAGTTAAGCCCTGCATCTGAGATATTTAGAAACAAATTGTCATTAATTCACAGCCATTCTATACAGCTGAAAAAAGTTGTGTTTATAGTGCCACTACGACCAAAAAACAATTTCAAAACTATGTTAACTAAACACTAACTGACCCAAGTTTTAAGTTCTGGTTTTAATAAGACACCTGTTTATTTTAACTGGAATTTTCTTACTTATTGGTCCGCCATTACTAACTTAAAAATCTTGAGAGAGCTGGGTCGAGAAGAAAATAACGTCAAAGACTCACCAGTTTAAGAATGCAATTTTTGTGTACGCGGCTGAATTAATATGCAGCACGGGAGTTTTGGGTTTTCAGACTATTAAACCCGTGTTTTTGATGTATAATAACTGCGTTAACACGCTGAAATTTTAAGCTAGTGAGTAAATGACGTCATTTTCTCTAGATCCAACCCTCTGAGGTCTAATCAGTCAGTTTTGAACGTGAGTAATGGCGGACCGTGAAATCCAGAACTTACACTCAAAATAAACAGCCTTTGGATAAAACTCAAAGCTCAAAACTTTGCCAGTTAGGTGTTAAGCTAACACGCTTTCAAAATCTTCAGGAAAAAAGGAAGTGATTTTTTTGATCATAGTAGCACTTTAAGGCATACAGTGTGCAAGAGGATAAGGTTTTGCTCACGTCTGTGAAGGGTGCTGGTGCTAGCTTTCCCCAGTGACAAAATAGTGTGAACACTTTGAAAAGATCTGAAGATATCCATCTTCACTTTACTCATTAGAAATTAGTCACTCTTACTTGGCAACCTTGCTTACGAAAATTGCTAGCTTTTTCAGTTTTCGGAGTAAAGATTGCAAAAGAAACATGTGACTTTTGCTAGTTGTTTTCCGAATTCTAAAATATCGATTTGATCATTTAACATCCACTGATGTCCTTTTTCTTCTTGCGATGCCAGCGAGTCTCATCTGGATCAAACCCCCTTTGCGCATGTCCCATTAAGGCCCAACTTGGTGTTTTGGCCATGTAGTCTACTGCAGTAAAGTTCTCTGTTCCATTGCTGTCTTCATAACTGCACATCTACAGAGAGAATGGAGAAAAAATATGTTGATGGTATCTGGCTATGTGGCTATTTCAGACTCCCTGGTACGCTAGTTACAGAATTAGACAAGCACAGCCATTAATGCATTCCAAGGAAGGAACAGTAACAATTGATGTAAGTAAGCAACGTAAAACTAATTTAATGACACCGATCTGCAGGCAGACGAGATTCCAGGTTTTGTGCAGTGCGCCACATCCGACTGCTACAAGACTATACACCTTAGTTCACCTACATGCACCTAAGAGCTTCTTGACCAACAAGGTGGTATCGTTACTTGCGGGTCATTGTTACATTGCTCTTTATATCAATCAGATAATTTGACGTCTTGCAAGACGTTTATGACCTGTGTTTCCTTCTAAAGATACTAGAAGCTTTTTAACCGATATGATTAATTATAAACTAACGATATTTCCATTAACTACAGGTTGTATACATTAAGGACTTACACGTTGATGGAATGTGGGATAATCAATCCACGTGTACCATCCATCGTCTTTCTTAAACTGCAAGTAATTTCAATACAGTAAGTTTGAAAGAAACTGGGGGGAGGCACTTTTTATTGTCTTTCATGCTTGTCTTTAGGATTGATGGACATCACACCACATCCATCGTACCACCTCAAACACAAAAAAATATTAAAGGGGGCACATTGTCCTAATGGTAAGACATGGACACCCGATCACAAGGTCGAGGTTCAAGAACTGGCCATTTATTTATCGATGAAGACTCTCATTGGTTCACACGTCGCGCCGGGTCAAGGAGCCTAACAAAATAAGACTCCACCCTAACAACTGTGACAGGAATAGTGGACTCCACGAAATCCCAAGCTTGGATGCCCGGAGTCCAAAACAAAATCACAGCACAATGGTACAACAACCGTAAACACTTCATGCTGGAACAGTGGAACATTGAAATGCACCAATCACAGGCTACCTTCGTGATATAAATAGTAGGGACCTCTAGTTTGGACTACCAGTAAGAGATTGAGTATGACTGCGATTTCCTAATTGCAAACCGATGATCTCTCGCTCTTCATGTTGGCTTTGGGTAGAGAAGGTACCTCGCGGGATGAGATGGGTGTATGATATTACATTGCGAAGCATGCAAACTAGAAGTGAAAAGTCATTCTTGTACTCGATCCTGTACTGAATCTTAAGTCCCTTAGTGCCTCAGCCTCATTGCCAGATAAAGACTAGCACTGAAAAGTCAAAACATCTGCGATCGGGTAGCTAGCACTACGATCATTTTTGCTTCGTTATAACATTGAGGGTTTTTTCCGTTGTCCTTTTTGTCTACATCTCAAGTGACAAGATCATAAGATAAACGATACACTTTATTAAATTACTATAAAGCTAAAATTTCCTCACCTTCTTGTGAGCAATGAGAAGGCAATTGGAATGTTCATGTTCACATGCAATCTCGTAATCAGGCAGCAAGTCGGTGAGCTTTTGAACAAAGCCAATAACCTAAGAAGGCCAATGTAGACTGTTTAATCAACAGCTTACTTCTCCTTACCACTTCATCATACATAGTCAAGAAAATAGACGATAAGAGAAAGTAATCAACTATAAGACATTGTTTTGATGTAAAAACAAATTCTCAAAACTCACAATAAAAGAAATATATGAAATCAATAAGGAGAAATGATACCTCTTCGTGCCACGGTACGTTTTCCATTGTCAGAGTTGATGCTTTAGACTCCCCACAATATGTCACACCCTGAGGAGAAAAGAAAAGAGAGAAACCTGGATCATAACCACATTTTACTATTCGTAAAGCACCAATTACTTGTAGCATAATTGTCTCTTAACACTCAAGTTTACTACCTGCAAAGTTATTGAGGGACTCGATTTATTCATTACATAATCTGGTCGGCGGATGGAAACCAAGTCAGCATAGTTTTGCCTCTATGTTTATAAATGCGTTAATGGAATAACTTTCCACAGTATAGAACTGCTAAGAAACAGCTAGGTACAGAGTTACAGCAAAAGCAAAACTGACGATCTTAGACTTACATCTGTAAAACGAAAAGAACTTGTTACCATGCCTTCAAAGATTGGAATAATTTAGATAGCAATTTCCATATCCGATTTTAAATGTAAATTTTTGGAATCATTCTTAATTATGAAATTTCTTTTTCTTTCCACACTATTTTAGTTTGACAACTTTTAAGTGACTAATGATATATCTAGAACAGGACATCTCTGTATATCACCAGTAGGCGAGAGAGCTTCCTGTAGCATTGTTGGGCGCAACATGTTGCCCGCGTTTGGCCATCCTGTTACGAAGTGTTGCGACATGTTGGGTGTTTTTGGGTCAAATTTGAAAATGGCCAAATGTTTGATGCAATATTTGTGGTTGTTGCATAATGTTGTAGTCGTTTGGCCAGGTTCGTGCAATAATGTTGCACCCGGGCATGCGCACTAGTTCGATTTTCAATACCCAACATATCGCAGCACGGTGTGGCAGGGTGGCCAAATGCACGCAACATGTTGCGCCTAACAATGTTGCGATATGTTGCGTTGAAACGTTGCGATCGTTAGGCCGAAGCTTGCAAATGTTGGGCCAACGATACTGGGATATGTTGTGTTGATATGTTGCGATCGTTTGGCCGCGACTTTATGTAACATTCTAAAATATAACCACCATAGCAAGTCTGTGAAGAGGACATTTCAGGCATTACACTCCATCAGGGGGAAGCGTAACGCCCAACACGTCAGCTCCACAAACTTGCCAGATAAACTCGTAAAAACTGTCACATATGTACGCAAGGGTATTTTTTGGAAAACAAAGCAACATTACAGTACCTTTACTTCAATGAAGTCTGGTTGGCCGATAGAAACCAAGTCAGCATAGTTTTGGAGTTCTTCATTGTTCCATGACTTAACTAATGTGAGACGATACACAGTTCTTTGACCCTAATACAAAATGTACATTGAGACAATGTTCACCATGTTAGTTAAGCGTACTTCGCCAGTCGGGGTGCAACAGCAAGGGGTTGGATTAGCACTTCATCTTCACTGATTTAGCTCGCCTCTGCTCTCCACATGCGACAACAAATGTCGTTAAATCTTTGCTAACCTAACTGAAACACTTGAAAGACTTACTAATTGAGTTTGTTATGAGGGCAAAGCAATGTTGTCACGTGAACTTGAGGTTACTTGTGGCACGTATTGCAACACACAGCCTTCCAACCTGTCTAACGTAAGTTGGTGCTGACCCCTTCAACAAATTGGAAGGAGAGATGTCACAGCAAACAACCCCTCCATCCAGTCTGAAAGCTTGCGGCCTCCCATGCAGACGTTCTTAGGTTTGTCCGTCTGCGTTGGAGGCTAGAAAGCTTGGAGCCCCCTATATAAACACCTTTAACATGGACATAAACATGTAAAACCCAAACCTTCTCTGATAAAGCCTTGAGACTATCCAGGAACCGAGGCCAGAAATCTCTGAACAGTGGTCGGTCAATCTTCTTGAGGCTGTCTTTTGTGCTTGCATCCACGCTCACATACAACTGTGTCACTGGAATGAGGTTTCTAAATGGGGAAAGGAAGGCAACATAAACAGTTTTGCTTCTTGTAAGTTCGTTGCGTTCGAGTCCGCCACATCTTCGCTACCCACAGGCTGAGTTTACTACCTCGGCTAATGACTTTGGATGGAAGACAAGGAATATGCATGAAGACTTAGGTCGACATATTTATGTTTCGCAGAGTTTTAGTTATGTGGATCGCAGAGAATGCGAATTGAATAGGTAGCGAACTGGAAGTTTTTAGTAGCGAACTCGAACGTAGCGAACTTGACTGTTGGCGAAACCATCTTAGTGGAACATTTCAACCAGGCACCCAAAATCGATGACTAAAAGAATTTTACAAAAACGAAACAATTTAAGTAATACTTTGAGGTATCTACCTGATAGCATCTGGAAACTGAGCATTAGTGACGAGAAAAGTGGAAATGTTATGTCCATGGAGGATCCTGATCAGTTCATTTATTCTTGGGTACATTATAGGCTCACCTATGACAAAAAAGGTTAAAAAAAACAATCCACAATAGGATTACAATCTATTGGCAATTAGCATTGTCTCAAGAAGCTTACATATCAACTGACATACAGCAATTCCCAAAGTGATGGTTTAGCTTTATGGAGCAGAACTCTACAACAATAGGAACTCCTAAAGAAAGCGAGGATAAGGCAGCAGGCAAAGAAAGCTCTGTCCGACAGCCTGGACTCGGAAAAATCTTTGAAGGACTGTAAGGGAAGGAGTTTTGGAGGCTACTGAGAAGGACTTTTGGGATAGGACAGCAAAGTTACAGCTTGTGCAAACGCAAGGCTGAAAACTGGTTTTGAAGGGTTGAAATGTGCCTGAACACACATGAAAATCTGAAGAATTCACTTTCAAGTTTGCATCGGTTCCTTTTTTGAATGTTTGCAAATTAAAAATACTAAAGGCAACTGAATATGAAATACAGGTATGTATCTCTAAATTTAAATTTCTCTGTTGATTAACAAGTACAAAGCTAACTTGAAGCATCATACCCACAAGTGAGAGTGCACAATGTCTTATTTTCATTCCTTCTTCGAATCGCTCTGGTTTAACACCAGGAACACCTGAAAAAATGAACAAAACAAGGTAGCAGTCAGACAATCATGAGAGAAAATTGGAGAATGTTTAACTGCAGCTCATTTAGCTTTGTCACCTAATCCTTTGGTTCCTTTCCTGATGCAGCACATGTAGTTTACATAAATTGAATTCTTTATTTTGTTTTATTGTTTGTTTTATACCTACAACATACCCCTAAACTGTTTAATCATATTGCGATGATTCTCCATGGCCCCATTAACAATGGTGTCTGGATCGTCCATTTTCCACTTCCACTCTGTTCCTACAGGATTTGTGTGATGTCTAAGGTATAGACAAAATATCATTCACCTCATAAGAATGTTGCCTTCAGGTGCATAACGAGGTTGTCTTGTGGTTGTCTAAGGGCCTCCACAAACACGACAGTTAGTTGTTAACAAGTATTCTGTGGTCATAGAAGTCCTTGAAGTTAAGACAAGGTTTCAGACAAAAACGTGGTACTGTAAAAGACTACACAAAGAGCTTATTTGGCACATTTCTTAACAAATTGGTAGCAGTGTACATTTAGTTCCTATCCTGCACTATATTTCATTTCACAATAAGATGGCAAGAAAACAACAACTGGCACATCTTTTCAGTCTAAGTGCAAATGTAAAGCTACTTTTTCGTGTTGTTGTCAATTTAGCTGCTGCTTTGGTCTTTGTAGAAATTGTGGTGGTTGTGGTCATGTATACTGCTGTAGGCATTAATAGTAGTCATGTGGTTGCTGTTGTGGATGATGTGGGTGTGTCATTGTGAACTAACCTATAGCTAGGAGTGAATTCTCAGTGACTCATTTGTATTGTCAGGGAGGTTTGGGGTGATTTTCGCTTGCCAAACTAAGAACTCTATTTTCAAATGAATAATAAATTGTACATACCGCCAACAGAATACACATTTATTGGCACAAGCTAAGCTGGGCGTGGCCTCCATACAGCGATGACTCTCTATACCATAGAAGGTATGTTTGTAGCACCCACCACGGCCTCTTAACATTGACTGTCAATAAAACAAAGTAGACAAGGAAAGGTACTCATTGATAAGCACGAATAGTTTCAACCTAGCACTGTCAGAAAAAACAGTGATATGCCCTCAACAACAATGCACACTGTTTGAACAAACTAATTTTACATGACCATTTGAAAAAGAAAGAAAAACTGTAAAAGTACATGACATTGTTGTATTTTTACATTTCTTCCTTGAAGACAATTATTGTTCTTCCTACAAAAACATAAACTGTTATTCCTTGTTTTCTGTTGGAAAACTGTCCAGTTTTTTTCCATAAAGTTCAGATTCCAACCATACTCTTTCAGTTGTCAAAAAATAATTCCCTTAAGGGTTTGCAATATGTTATATGTACATGTATCCATTATCCTTTTCTTCAATCTGATGTATCTATTTTGTAAGGGTAAATGTAATTTATCATCAATAACGATCCACCTTTAGATACCTTTGTCCATCTGCAAAGTTTAACTCCAGAATGACTGCCAATCAAACGATAACCTAGCAAAAAACACTGATAGTTAAAAACTATTTATAACAAAAAGAAATTTAAATAAATCAATAGCTTATGAAAGTTTGCAAGAAAATAATTAGTTAATTTAGAAAAGGTACCACCATGCAAACGAAAATTTTAGAGTTTTGCCAGTAATATGTACTGAGTGTTTGTAACTGGACTAGGCAGTTGCTTGTACATACAGGCTTACAAGTACTGTAACTGCTTGTACATACAGGCTTACAAGTACCGTAACTGACAAAAGGGCCGTCAGAAAGAACTAAAATGAAAATTTTCCCTTAATCTAATTCAGCACTTCACATGGGAAATTTTAGAGAGCATTGTCCAAAAAGAGATCATAATGAGCTCTGAAAATCTGTTCAAGTAAACATTCTGAAAAATTTCAACTGAGAACGAGTACTGAAGAATCCCATTAAACCTTTACTAACTCAAGTCTTACAAATTATTATACTGTTATTAGATTTTTATTACCTTGCTTTGTTAGTGCTTTCTCTAATGCAGGTGTAATCATCTCTTTAGGTTCTGTCTGCACCTTTTTCTTTTTGCCTTCAAAGTAATTGTCACTCACTCTACTCAGCAAGATCATTGTGCAAATGTGATCCATTATTCTAACGCAAACCAGCCTAGTGTTTAAGACATGCATAGAGTATTCCAATATTTTAACCAATACAAGATAAAACTGCACGGTAATGTACCTATACTTCTCTTTGGACCTTTTAATTGTGTTGCTTCTCTTTC
>CM042753.1:4652188-4670366 GCA_022496165.2 Catalaphyllia jardinei | reverse complement strand
TGGAGGTGGGGACACTTATTAAATGTCTCCCAAATCATGGCCTGACATGATCAATTACCATCTACACATAAACAACATATTAATCTATTTACAACATACAACGCTTATCCTAAAGTTTAGTGCCTGGAGCACTTAATTCAAATTTAGGAGAAGATTTGGGGGGGTGGGGGCCTTAAGTGGAGGTGGGGACACTTATTAAATGTCTCCCAAATCATGGCCTGACATGATCAGTTACCATCTACACATAAACAACATATTAATCTATTTACAACATACAACGCTTATCCTAAAGTTTAGTGCCTGGGGCACTTATTTCAAATTTAGGAGAAGATTGGGGGGGCCTTAATTGGAGGTGGGGACACTTATTAAATTTTTCCTAAATCATGGCCTGACATGATCAATTTATCATCTGCACATAAACAACAACATATTAAGCTATTTACAACATAAAAAGCTTATCCTAAAGTTTAAATCAGGGCACCATTAGTACCAAAACATGGCCTGGCATGAAAATTTTTCAATACATCATCTGCACATAAACAAAACCATTAATCTGTTTATCGACAAAGAAAGCTGACCTTAAAGTTTAAATTGGGACACTGCTGGTACTTAACTTTCAACGTGTTCACACAACATGTTTACAAACTGAAACAATGTACAAATATAATACTACATGACAAAATCTATACATCCTTTGTTTTCTCATTCATTACTCGTCCACAAAATGGGGAAAGCAGAGGTACACACTTATTCAAGGAGGGGTGGGAGGGGGGGCACTTTTTTGAATTTCGGCTGATAGGAGGGGTGCTTGTACATGACATATCTCCTTTGGGGCAGCGTAAAGGGCTCTAACCTGAGTATGCCTGGAGAGTCTTGATGTACATTTAACATAAAGTACACACATCCTTTATTGATTTTCCACAAAGGAGCTTTCCAAGCCCTAAAATGTAATACAGTCTAACCCCTATTAAGCCACCACCTATTAAACAGCCACCCCTATTAGGCTGCTATTAATCAAAGTCCCACTGACAGCTTTTATACTGTTTTTAACCTTAACCCCTTGTAAGTAGCCACTATCCTTTTTCTTGAGGCTCACTGTTTAACACTAAATACATGTAGGGGTTATTGCAAAAATAAACTTCTTACAATTTCACCAATAGAAGGAAAAATAATTATGAATCTTTTAAGAAGGTCACACTTAAGGCCCTACTTAACAACAGCTATTGAATTAATAACTTACAGGGAACTGCACAGTGAGTTCTATGACAGATAAACATGGCTACAGTAAGTATAATTCAACTTAGCAACATGTATGTTATAGTTGTGACTAAAAGCTTGTTAATGACATCCCTGTCTATTAAGTAAATGAAATAAGTACACAGGGAGTGAGAAAAATATCCACTAGCAAACGTTTGTGAGTTAGAATCATCCATGTCTTCCAAACATTTGGAAAGATTTTGCTAGTGGTCTCACCAGTTTGCTAGTGGACAAAATCTTACTAGCCAATCTTTGTAAGCGATAAAGTGATAAAGTACAACATTTCAATGAATGGGAAACATATTTTTTTAATTTCGTAAAAGACAAAAGCAAGATACAAGTTGCTGAGTGATATGGTTAAAGTCTAACTTTTCAAGAACAAGATCAAAGCAAAAAATTGTTAAGCATTGCTGCATTGCTTTCTGTGAAATGTGTTATACACTGTGAATGAAACAGCCAGCACTTTACAGTTCTGGTCCTTTCATCTTCTATTCACTTGGAGCAGTACTTTATATTAAAAATACAATGTTGTACAATTGACCAGCTGAAAACGATTGCCCACTGGTGATGACAGAATGCTCCACATACAAGGTCGAAGTGGTCTGAAAAATGTGGATCCATCTACAAGTTGGTTTAGCTGGATTTTCAGAGCTCTTTCTTTGCTAACCTGACATTAACTGGAGCCAGCAACAAAGTCACTTATAATCAGTGAGGATTGAACTTGCTGCTCGAGGGTATGAAGTTTGTGGTAGCTTTCAATGCCTGAGTCACTCTTACAGCCAGTCAGCGACTTCACTCTGGCATTTTGAAGCCCAGGTGCCTTGAGGATCATTACAGAGGTGGCTGACAAACAATGAGAAGTGTGGATAGTAGCCTATCCTGCAGTTTTGGACTTCTCAGAAAGAAGGTTCTTTGACTTGTGTTTTCCAAGCAGTGCATTGCAGTACCGGACATCATCTGTAGAGCTGAATTTCATTGTTTTGTGATTTTTTTGTTCCTGCCAAAGAGCTTGACATTGCTTGTTTCGCTTTGACAAGTAGATCTATATACCTAACACAAAACAGCAATGATTGCCTGGCATCTCTGACATGAGGGCTGCAGCTTAATTTTCGTTGCTATTGAGATCCCCTCCGTGGTTTTTCATAGCCCTTACAACAAGTGTTATGTAGTAGTACTTAAGACCACAGCTCAATTTGTGCATTTGTCTATTTTGAATATTTTCAGCCATCACCTCCCTCATGTTTCCTCACTCTTGCACTCTTGTTTTCCAAAGCAGAGTATTATGTTAAACTAGACTGTTTGCAGTAAATTTTCCAGTGTTTCTTCCCCAAGCTGCTTTCTTTTGTAGGGAATTTCGATGTCTTGAGGTATCAACGCTTCATTGAAGACATTTTTCCTTGTTTACAAATGAGCTCAACAAGAAGGGCATTAAAAGCATTATTTGCAAGCTTGAACTCTCTGTCAGTAATAATAATGAAGTTTTATGTTTTACTTATTTGAATGCCTATCCAGGCCAGCTCAAATTGCTCTAATTCAGTTTCGAATGTAATATTTGCTGTTGTGAGAGAGGGCTTTGATGTAAAAACTACACAAAATATTTACGAGCTCTTCTTTTGTAAACTTGTTTCATGGCTTGTTAATTGCTTTCTCTGTTCACCAGGCTGAAAGAAAATTACAAATAGAGAGTGGCTAATAACGTTTTGTATTTAATGTTGTTTGTCACATTTCTAATTCAAGGACTGTGAAACTTGATTGAAATCAAGCAAAAATCTCGCAACCAGCTGGTTCGAAATAAGACAAAACACTTACAAACAGCTTACAGTCAAAAAACATTCACAGTATCTGAAGTGCATTTGGTGTTTTCTAGTAACCTTTTATCGAAGTTGATTTTGAAAATTGAGGAATAACACTCTTACCCAGTTTCAGTTGGGGTATATTCAGCCACATGATACATTTAGACCATAGTAGTAGTATAGCTGCCAAATTATCCTACTTTTTTCAAAATGGCAACCAAAAAAAGTTTGAGAAAATTGGACCCTAAAAGTGGGAAAAGGGTGGGTTTACTGAAAAGTAGGGACAAGGGAAAAGATGGAGAAAAAAAGTGGGCAAGAGGGGAAAACCCCAACCAATGGTACAATGTCTTTGTAGGGGTGATCCCCCCTCAGTTTCTCTCATCAAGTCATCAATCACTAACAAACTAGGACGTTGTTCCAGGGGAAGCACTTCTTTCCAAGGGATGGTTGGTATTCCAGGGTAAAAGGTAACACACATGTTTATCTGGCTAAATGTAAATTATGACTTTCCCCGACTTTCTCTGTCCGGCCTCGTAGCTCAGTCGGCAGAGTAACGGTAGATCTAATCCGTAGGTCGTGGGTTTGATTCCCACCGAGGTCAAAAGATTTTTTCTTTACCTCGTGTGGTTCCCTGATTCCCTTTACTAGGGCTAACACTCAGTGGGTTATTCATGGGTTAAATTAGCACTAAAATTTACACTTCAGAGTTAATTCTCTGTTACATCCTAAATGTAAATTAGGCTAAGTTAAATGCAAGACATTACTGGCCAGCAGTATCTCTCAGGGTTCTGGTGCAGGGTGGCCAGGGGTTTTGAGCAGGGGCCCCACATGGCTTACAGCTCAGCTTCGGATGTCAAGTCATTTGCATTTTGTTATTGCTGTTGGATAATTCACACTGTGATTTTATTCCCCCTCCCTGCCCCTCCCTCTTGCTTTGATAAGTATGTGGTAAGTATTTGCGTTTCCACTGACTTGTCAGTGTGACGGTGCCCGGTGGGTGGCTGCCGCACACAGGGTTGTCATGGATACCCTACATGTTCGGCTTGGTTGGATCTGTGGCCTCACCCTCCTTTCTAGGCACCATTCCCTAAGCTTACCGGTATCTATTGTTTATGAGTTTAAGTTGCATTCTTGTGAACACAGATCCCCAGGAGGAGCTGTAACAGTACAAGGCTTGACAAAAACCTGCACCGTCTCCAATGTCACCTTGAAAATAGGTGACTGCATCCTGTATCAGTTTGGACAATCATGTGGTCTTTCCACGCAGTGTGCATCCAACGATTTACATGCTGTCTGGTGGTAGTGGGCAGATTCCCAAATTGAGTACAAGTTAAAAAGTGTATTTAAGCTTACAGTGTAAGTGCTGGCATCGTTTATGACCATTACTAGCTAGAAGCATTGTAATGAAACAAATTTGTGCTGTATGACAAGTGTTCATTTCATAATCAGCTCCTACCTACTGCCTTTCATTCATTTTTCACTAAAGTAACTAATATTCATAAATATAATACTAGACTTGCAGCAAAACAATCTTACTATCTTCCTTTTGTTAGAACTAATTACAGCAGTTTAATATTCGGTTTCAGGGTCCCTCTATATGGAATTGTATTGATAAAGATTGATAATAATTATTATCATCCATAGCAATGTTTAAGAAAAAAATTCAAGCCCAATATTTAAAAAAATACTAGCTTTGCCTCAATTCAATATATTTAAGGCTGTTTTGCTCTATCTTCCAATTTAATATTGTTTTTATATTCCTCCTATTATACTTTACCTTTTATATTTTAATGTCTTAGTTTATCATTACTTCTATTTTCTTTTTTTGTGTGTGTGTGATGTATATGTGTGCGTATGTGTGTCCGACCTAAATTGTCCTAAACAAATTGTAATACTGGCTGCCTGCCCCTTTTAACTTTTTAGTTATTTCAGGCAGCCAGATCCTCTATATCTATATCTATTTGAATAATTTATCTGTATGTAAGTTTATGGGGTAAATAAATTGTTGTTGTTGTTGTTTGTTGTTGTTGTTGTTCATGACTGGACCTGCTACCTTTGCCAGTGTCATTAAGTCTTCAGTTGTAAGGATATTAGACTCCACCATCAAAGAGATTCAGAAGCTGACGTTTCGAGCGCTAGCCCTTCGTCGGAGCGAGCCCTTCATCTATTCGCTCCGACGAAGGACTAGCGCTCGAAACGCCAGCTTCTGAATCTCTTTACGGTGGCTAATTCACATTATCAACTCAGTTGATAAAACCAAATTATCTTGTAATACTCCCACCGACGCAGCACCACAGTTTCTTTAGAAACTTACCCCCTCCACCATCAAAGGACTTGGACTCAGCCATCAGACTCTCAATCCCTGCAACTGGGTTCCTACATGTCCAGTGAGCCAACACCCAAGACAAGTACTACACCACCCTTGTATCCCCTCCTAACTTTATCCTATAGAGGGGAGGATATCCCCTCCTAACATTATCCCATAAAAGGGGAGGGGGTATTACCCCTACCATGATGTCAGCCCATTAGGGGGTTTACCCTCTTGCCATGATGTCAAAACCCCACCTTTTCCCTTGTCCCTCCTTTTCAGTGAACCCACATTTTTACCACTTTTAGGGTCTGACTTCTCGCACTTTAATTGGTGACCATTTTGAAAAAGTTAAATAGAAGGGGCCAGCAGGATAATTTGGCAGCTATACTACTACTACCAATCGCATACAAGCGAAAATATTTGATGGATAATAACAGGGAATATCCCATGAGTCACTTGAATTTTCTTGGTATATACACAGCCTTGAGGCAAGTGTGTATACCAAGAAAATATCAGTGACTTACAAGTGGGATGTTCTATGGTATACCATGGGAGGGCATTGCACAACTATTTTACACCATGCTATCAAAAAAAAAGTGGCGGCCAACATAATCAATGCAACATACATGTGTGCATGATGGCAAGGTTGGATGAAATACAGTGAAATATCCAACAGCTTCCCTGTATTCTGATTGGCTGTATTTCCTATGGCATGGTGTAAAGATATGACAACAATAAAAAGTTTACCTCTTTGGATTTTCTCTGTTGTACATTCTCAGCTGTGTACTTGTCTTTTCCTCTAAATCTTATAATCAGCCATGACAAGCTCAAACCTCCAAGGACAAGAGTTGCCCCCTGCAACCTTACAGACATCCACCAGTCTATTAACTTGTCCTGCCAACTAGGCTCTCTATCATTTTTCAAAGATTGTGCTATGGAAAAAAAAGCATTTGCTGATCAGTTCCAGGGATGATTCAGTTGTCTGTTTCTTAGTGATTCTACACAGTCCTCAAACCTGACCTGTTCAATCTTTTTCTGGCTACAATTTACACTACAGTCTTCCTTGTAAAACCATGACCAGAGAAAATTTCTGGAATGTTTATTGTTTTGCAAAATATCAGATGCAAGATAAACCGCAAAAGATGACCACCAAACCAAACCATGGCGATTGGTTAAGTCACAACTTAACACAAAACAACCAACTGGCTTTTTCTTCCTCAACAAATCTTCAATTTTATTGTTTTCAAATGCTGAATTTGTTCTGTATCTGTTCAGCAAAAAATAAATACGAATGATATTTTATGGAAAAGGGATGTTGAATCAAGCAGACCGGATCAGACACAGCCAGACAGCAATGCTGAACATGTTTGATTCACAGGCCGTTCAAAAGGTCATGCTAGTGGGCTATGATTGGAGGTTTTTGATCCATATTTTTTATAGCTGTGAAACCTCCATCTGACAAATGAGACAAACTTGTACCGTTGTAAATTTGGAGAATTTACACTCGCTTTTTGGTCTATTAGGTTGCTTGGTTTTTGAACTGACGGAATCAAGTGACTGGTGTTTTTTTGTAGGTCGCCTTCTCAAAATTTTGATTTCTGGGCATGCCAAGCCAAAATGTCGAAAAATTTGATTCTAGTGGCAAGAAGGGATGGCTGTTGTGTTGCAAATGCATTTTCGACCAGATTAAAGCTAATTTGGCCTAGATCCAGCCTCAAAACCACCAAAATGTCCAAAAAAGTATGTTTGGCAAAAAGTTCCAGGAGTCAATGGGTTAAGTTTGGAAGAAACACTTGTCAAGCCCTGAAATTGGCACTAAGTAAAAATAAGGAAAAGGTACCAGTGCACATGCGTGTAGCCTTATGCTCTGCTCTCAGGAGCGAAGAGAATGAGTGAATGACACGTTTTTCCGCCTTCAGAATCAACTTGAGGGTAAACATGGTAAACTAACATTGATATCATACATATAATACTTCAGAGTTCTTAGCTTGTATAACCTAATGTGATCATATAAAATTAAAAAGGGAAAACATAAACAAGGAAAAGTGCGTTTCTAAACAAATTGCAATGTTAAAATGCAGCTGAGCTGTTACAAATTGCCACGAACACTGCATAAGTGATATACCTTGAAAGTTCCAAAAAAATAAATTATGCAGACGATAAAGACAAAGAGTTATCATTCATTATACTTACCATCCCCTTGGAAGGATAAACAAATCACAAGAAAGAAAATTATTCCTAAGAAAAAGAACACTGAGTTGTGCGAGCTTTCGGCCGCCATTTTATTTTGACCCAACGTGCTCTCCATAAAAAGCTCGGTTACAAAGTCAGGTAAGGACGCCTGTCGATGCATAGTTGGTACTTACCCCGAACTGCAGCAGCTCTTGAGTGAAAGGTATAAAATGGTCAGGTATAAAAAAAGGTCAGTACAGACCTTTAAAACAACAGTCGATATGAAAAGTTTCAGCTGAATTCGTTACCTGTTACTTCGCTCCCATTGCAGATATTTGTTGGTGGAAATTTCGTTTGCAGACGGCAAGGTCGATGAAAGAATTTTATCAAGATTAATTTATAAAACTGTAAAGAATGCCGTGATATCCGCTCATGGAGACTACGGAATGGCTTGCGTCGATCGCTCTTTGAAAGGTACGGCCAGCTCAGATTGGTGACATAAATATATATTTGGATGCTATAAATTCATTGTAACAAAGGCCCTTGGAGTTGTTTCCAGCTAGCCGCTTCTTACTTCCCACTCAACCATGTGCCGCTGGGACACTGAAACCCTTACCCTATTCTAGACCATGATCAGCTTGATTTTGCAACCCTATTCTAGACTAAGGTTGCCGCAAACCAACCTGCCTTAACAAAAAGTATATGTATGTATGTATGTATGTATGTAACAGATCGGAAAGTGTATAGTAAGTAGTGTAGCCAATAAGAGAACGGCAATCATGTCAAACCACTAAAAGATGTACATGTACTAGTTAATGCTTGCTATTTTGTGTATTTTACCGTAGTGAAGTATGTAAACCCCATTACTGGAGTGGTCTTTATAGCTTGTGGCAGGGACTGTTATAGGATGGTTTGGTCTGCACTAACCTTTATCAGAACCATCACCATTGAAGATTCAGCCAGGCCTTGCATGTTCAGAGTTCTTCATGTAGGAGGTAAAAAATATTATTTTTCACAACTTTTGGTAACAATAATTCTTGTCTTTGTAACTGTTAGCTGGAATAACCATTACTTTGATCAGTTTATTGAGCTTCCCTCCCAACAATCTGGGTTCAGTATTTTTGTTGCAGTTTTTTCCACTTTTCCACTTGATCCAGAGTTGAGCGCTAACCATCAGCTTAGCTGAAAAACATTTAACTTTCATGCTACCCTTATCAATTTTAGTCTGTCCAGTACCAAACAGTTAACACTTTATTGAGTGAAAACCTTTGCAGAATACTGGACTAGTGTCCCCTTTATAAAGGGGGTCTGCTCAATGCAGGTTTGGATGTACAGTAGTTTGTAAAGTAGTTTGAAAAGAAATTGCAGGTAATTAATTACTCTTGAGCAACAAACTCAGACAAGACGTTGTGTTCTGTGGCTCTCTTCAGGCACTCTCCTTTCCTGCCAGAAGTTTCTTATTCATCGCAATAAAGAAGAGTTATTGAAGTTATTACAACAGTGCAAGACACCAGGTTAGTTTTGTGTGCCGCCCCCCCCCTCCTCATCTCACCCCCTCAAACCTCTTCCAGGCATTCAATTAGTTTGCATTGGCTGCAATGCTGAAAAAAAAGAGCAGAGCAAAAATATGGGAGACTTGGTGTGAGGAATGAATGCCTTACCACACCATGCTTCTCCGTCCTATTTTCTCATGTGCCATTTTTTGCATTGTGCCCTAGCTAAAAGATAACAAGAGGCTCTTTCCCTCCATTCTCTCCCCTAAATCTAAATTTTAAGAAAATATGAGTTTTAAAACCAACCTCTGTAGTATATTACAATTATAGTTTTTTGTAGTTGTTTTGTTTTCTTTCTTTGTTTCTGTTCTCTTTTGGTGGAGAGAGTTTCACGTAGAGGGAGGGGCTCACAAAAGTAAACAACGACTTTGTAAGTGGGTGTATTTATTGTTACAGACAGTAACTATTGATTTTATTTATTAATATGAATACTTTAGAAGTTGTTATAAATAGTACACAGATAGAGTCTTGTTATGACTATTTTTATTTGTTTCAGCTGAGAGGAGAAAAATATCGAGAACTATAAAGCAAGCTGAGAAACATACACTTCCCCTGAACCCATTTAACACAAAGAAACGGAGAACAAGTACCACTGTTCCACCTGATGAAGATTTTGACTCAAATTAGTAGAAGTTAATTAAAATACTTCTTTTCTCTCTACAAAACGACAACAAGAGGGTTATTATAAATTTAAAGGTGCATATTTACGTACCATAACTCCTATCTGTCTCCGGGTGATGACGTTACAGTTAACAAATTGGACTTCAGATCAGGTGACTCACCTTGCCCAAAGACTTAGCATATTTATTTAATGGAACATGCAATCCTAATATTTAAGAAATAAAAAAATGACCTGTGTTTCTATTGAGAAAAATGAGTGGAAGTTTGGGAGAATGAGAATTGCTGTGGGAACACGAGCTGCAGGGGAGTGCTTTCACGGCTCTTTCGAGTTCTCCCAAACTTTCACGAGTGTTTCTATAACTTTATAGAAATACAGAGAACATGTTTTCTATTTCTTATAGAAAACCCCATGATGAGAAAAAGGAAAACAACTTGTGATTATGAAAATGTAAATTCTCTTTGCTCATGCCATCATTATGTCAACAGCTCATGCTAGTTCTGTGTCTCCATCGAGTTACAGAAACAAGATTTTTAACCAATGGGCACATATTTTCTTTGGACTGTTTTCTAAATAAGACTATTAAACAATGTTATTGTACTGTTGATGGAATGTGTAATGTAAGTCATGAAAGGAGAAATTCAAGGAAGCAATTCAAAGGAGAGAAGCCCACTGAAGGGAATGTTAACCTGCTCAAACAAACCCATTTTCATGAAATGAGAGGATGCCAAACTAAGGTAGTTTGCCTGTTTCAAGCTATGCAAGATCAGCTTTCCTTACAACAGTTATCCTAAATTTGAATGTAATGTAATGTCGCGAGGGAGAGGACAAACATACATGTCCTTCTTTACATTACTTTATTTGCGGTGGGCTCGGACATCAGCATACTAAAGGCGCTGATAGCAGCCGCTATCAGTCCATTTATGAGCCCAACTGAACCCTCCCAACCCATGATGAGTGATGATGTAAGTGAAGATAGACCACAACACCTGGAACTATGTTCCCCATTCTTTTCGAATAGTGTGTGGGTTCTTTAACGTCCCACAGAGTTATGTGAACAAGGTTGGTGAGATGGGGCCTAAGGTTTATCGTCCTTATTCGAGAAGACTAGAAAGTCTAGTCAATTGCAGATGTCATTACAAAGACAGCACCCTGACAGACTCCATACATGCAGAACTCTTTGTGTACCATAACATATTTTGTATTTCACACTTTTTCTTGGCACTTTTTTAACATGGAATACAGACATGTCAGGGGACTTGAGACCATGGTGTTACTTTAGGTGGTTACCATATGCCATAACTCTGCCATTTTTTACCAACAAGCTTGAGGAGCTGGGAGTCCATTTTTTGGGTGGATTCTATTTACAGCCAGTACAAGAGAAATTCAGTTCCATGAAAGTGAAAACAAAATACATTGGAAGCCCTAGTGAGCAGACACCCTGCAATACAAGGACTGGCACTCGGTGATTAAATTATAACAATTAACGATAAAAAGGAAGGGATACAGTTTACAAGTGTGAATGAAAATCTTTGAAAGTCAGGCCCAATTTCTTTCAAGTGTACACTGATGGAAGCACAAAGGCAAAGTCCACATCATAAGTAAGTCCTCCAAGTGTTTGCAGCTGCTTACCAGAATGTCTGCTTACAGGTCTGAGATAAATAAATTGAGTTTGAGATAAATAAACTGGGTTTGTATGGGAGTTCAAATGGATTTTGCGAAGGCAGTCATTAGTAGAGCTGTTTGTTGATGTGAGTGTCCATTACAAGGGCTTCTACTGTAATAAAATTATATTTTGCTATTATTCATTTATCATTTTTCATGAACAACAAATTTTGAAGTATGGAAAAAGTGTTTTCAAAAGCAACAATTTTTGTTTTGTTTTCATCAGTCTGCCCTTGCAAGTAAAATTAATTACTATTGGACTTTTGGTTAAAAGATTTTATAACCTCTAATAAATATTGCTCGGCAAACAGTAGCTGTTTGTTTTCTCACAGCTTATTTTTTTCTCTTACAGTGTTTCCCGTAAAACCGTAAATGCCAGAGAAAATTTCTGGAATGTTTATTGTTTTGTGACCAATCAGATGCAAGATGAAACTGCAAAAGATAACCGACAAACCGCAGAATGGATTAATCACGACTTGACACGAAACAACAAGCTCGCTTTTTCTTCCACAAGGAATCTTTAATTTTGCTGTTTTCAAATACTGAAATTTTTCTTTTTCTACTTCAGCTTTGTTGTCACCAAAGAATAGATATGAACGACATTATACGGAAGTTAATCAAGAAGACAGGATCAGACACAGCTAGACAGCACGTCTGGGAGCAAGAAAAAATGAGCGAATCACAAGCAATGCTTCTCTGTGTTTGTTTCAGGTGCAGTTCAAAAGGTCATTCTAGTTGGCTGTGATTGGTGGTTTTCGATCCGTATTTTTTTGTACCTGAGAAACCTTCACCCAAGATGCCGACCTGTAGCATTGTAAATTTGCACAATTTGCAGTCACTTTTAGGGTTATTCAGTAGTTTGGTTTATGAACAGACATAATCAAGTGACTGGTGTTGGTTTGTGGTCAAGAAATAGCTTTTTCAGAGAGATCCAAAGGGAAAATTGAAGATTTCTTGTAGAAGAAAAAGCCAACTCGTTGTTTCATATCAAGTCGTGACTGATCCTTGCTGCGGTTCATCGGTTATCTTTTGCGGTTTCATCTCGCATCTGACTGGTCGCGAAACAATAAACATTCCAGAAATTTTCTCTGGCGTTCACGGTTTTACGGGAAAGCCTGTAAGACCATGGTCAGTATAAGAAACAACACCATGGTGTGCACATCAATCATCATGGATGGTTAGTGTATTATTAGAATGTTACTCAAGTCTTTCATCTCCTTCTTCAATATCTTTTAAACTGATCATTTCCAATGTTCCTCGTCCCCGTGTTTCAGCCCTAAGGGTTTCATCAATAACTCTGTAACAGCCAGGATCTATCAGGCAAACCTAGAAAAGAGTTCCAACAATTTAAGCAATGCATAAGCAACGATATTATTAATAAAATACCACAAGAAGTAGCCTTTTTTTCTGCACCATTATAATTTTTAACTCCTTCTTCTTACCATTTCTAAATCGCCTCCCTGCCAATCTTCAGATTCAACCATTGATATGCTAGGTTTCAGTTTCTCATGTACCCGCTTAGCCTCCCGACTTGGTACAATCAACCGTAGTCGCATTTGGGCACGTTCTATTTCCATAGTTTCTTTAAGTTGCTTTATCACCTCCAGAGCCTAAGATAAAAATAATTTACAGTTAATAAAACCAGCCATAATTAATAAAACCATGATAATAATAATAATAAAAACCATAATTAATAAAACCAGCCATAATGTTCATGCCACATATGAAGACTATAATATTAAACAATTTAATTCTGTAAGAAACAGCCATCTAAACATGAACTCTTCTGACTTGTCATGCCCGTTTCAGGCTCAGATTCAAACAACTGTAAGCTGCATCCTAAACCCAAACTACACGGGTGCACTATGGTGGCTACACTTTTGAAGAAAGTACATTCATTCCAAGACCTCATTTGAAACAAAAACAAATGCCCACTTTTCACATATTGGTGAAAAAACAGGCTTGCAAGCAGAATGTTGATCTGAACTAAGGGCATCCATTTAGGCATTAGCCATGTTACCAATAATATTATTACTTCAAGAGTTGCTGCAATTATATAACACTAAATGTAATAGCCATTGCCTGATTTCAAACCGTGAAGGACTAGGTACAAGTCTGTAGATTATGGGATTAGCAAGTATTGATCCACATAGTCATAAAGTGCAGACCAAGCTTTATAAAATCCCCAAGTTTGGTGTAAATAGACCCAATAGCAAGCAAGCAAGATATAACCATTTGAAAATGTCAAAATTCACAAAGAAATGTATGGCCATCCGGACTCTGTCCGACAAAGCGTCCGGATGGCCATACATTTCTTTGTTAGTTTTGACGTTTTCAAATCGCTGTATCTCAGTAAAAACTAGCCTGATTAACACCAAACTTGGAGATTTTGTGAATCTCAGTGTGATCTTTCTGACTGTCAATCAATAGTTGCTAATCCCATAATTTACAGACTCGTACCTAGTCCTTCACGGTTTGAAATCAGGCAATAAAACCAGTACCTGTTGTTTTGTTGTTCTTGTTGGTTTAACTGAGTAATGGATGTCTTTCATAGCCCTCTCTATCACACCCACAGGATAAGGTCGCTTTGTTTCTGGGTTAACACATTTGTCAGCAACAATTGTTGCAATATCTCTAAACATCGATTCCAGCTGTGTGTTTCTCTCCTTCTCAGATACTTGTAACTCTCCCTTTGCTAAAATCTTCAGGTAACAAGGCAGTTTCAGACAACAGACAATTAAAAACTTGGCAAATGAAAACCCAAATCTTAAGTTTGCCCAATTTAATATAACATATTAAGTAACAAGATTACCTGCACACAGATTTCAGTTTGATCTGTTGTTCCAAAGGCCCTTGTTAAATCCTCATTTTTAGCAACTTGTCCTTTTGAAACATTTGTGAACACTGTATGGGTTTGAAGAACTTCGTCAATGTCCTTTTCTCTGTGGAAAACAATATTGCATTTCTTACCAATTGTGATTCTAGTCTATTTCTCTCTTGGAGGCTGGAACAAGGAACTACGTCAAAATAAATCTAGAAGCAATGTTCCTCCTACTTGATTCTAAGGAAGAAGTTTGCTCAGGAAAGGTTGCTAAACCAATAAAACATCTACTCTCACAAAAAGAAAGAGTAAGAAATGGGAGCAAACCATTTAGGGGAATTTCTTTAATGACAACTAACATTGTTTATTACTAAGCAGTGCCTTGGTGTGTTGACAAAATTTCAATGTTTTCTGTTTTATCCAGAGTTTTGAAAGAACATTTACAAACAAATGAAGCGTAAGAATTTTTCATGTTTATATTATCGAAGTAATCATACACTTTTTCTCATTTAATTTGGAATTAACTTGCATGAGTGAGTTTTTCAAAAAGCTGAAACTGCACTCACCGAAGTGGCTTGAGCAATTTCAGCTTTTTGAAAGACCCACTCATGCAAATTAATTCCAAATTGAACTTGAAACCATATAATTATCTTTTTTTAATAATAATAATAATTATTATTATTATTATTATTATTATTCCATGAACGCGCGTCGGATATGAGATGATAGATAGTCAACTAGGCACGTAACGCCAAGTTGGCTATAATCATCTCATATCCAACAAGTGCGAATGGAATAATAATTGTTTTATTAAAAACGCCCCCAAAATATAGAAAACTAGACTACGATAAAAACAAACAGGCCCAAAAAAATCACGCATACGCTCGCCATTTTTGTAGGTCATGGTATAATGGCTCATATACCATGATGGCTAAGCCAATGAAAACTCTTGAATTGCATTATCCAATGATCCAGTTTTTAATAATAAGCTATATACTTAAGTTATATAATTTGAGAGAGATTTAATTTGTAACTACCATTTTAGATCTTAAAGATCCTATATAGTTTATCAATTTTTCTTTTTATATTATGGAGCAGTATTTATAGTGCTAATTTTTATACATAATTTAAAGGAGGTCACTACAGAAAGGGTATTTTTTGTTATCACCAATAAAAAGTTTATATTGAGTTAAGTTTCTCACCAAAGTTTCAGCTTCTAAAGTGTAAGCTATCCCAAGAAATTAGTCCCCAAAGAAGCCCAAAATTCAGCATCGACAGCCGCCATTTTGAAAAAAGTGCTCAGCGCCAGGCCGCTAAGCATGATGTCATTCCCACCAACTTGATTTGGCGGGAAGCTTGAAGTGCAGCTGGCTCAGTAATACGCTTTCATGATCAGGCTTTTCTTGTCTGGTTTCTTGTGTGAAAATGTCATTGTGTTCAAAGTCAGTTAAAGATACGAAATGTTGGATGCGAAGGCAAGAAAGAGAAGACTAAAACAAGACACTGTTCCAAAAATATTCCAGTGCATGGTGCCTTTACAAAACAAACCATTGGAAATTCTTCATTTGCAGTCATACAAGAAATCCCTTTGTGTCACTGCCTAGAAGTAAAATGAAAGTACAAATGACTGATGAAGTAAAAAATAACTGCTTACGGCTTAATTAACCCGCCGTTGAAAGTGCACATGACCCAAAAAATAAGTCATTTAAAAAATACACTCATTGAAAAGGCTTTGCAAAGCAGAGTAAAATGGTATTTTTCTTTTTGTGATGTCTTTTTTTGTTTCAGAGATATTCAAGTTTTCCTATTATGCAAATTTGGCCACTGATGACATCACTAGTTGCACAAGTACAGTGGTGTGACAAAATTAAGAATACCTCTGCCAATAATGAAGCAATGCTATTGAAACTTGGCAGGGATATTGCACCTTATTAAATACACCAGATGGTACACATTTTGATGTTACTATGGCAACATGCTCGGTTCCAGTCTCCTGCCTCTTCAAAATTAAATATTACCATTTGCGACTCAACAAAGCAAAATACCTGGTCTTATCTAAGATGTATGTCAGTCCCACCTTCATTGGGTCATCTCTTTTACATTTTTAGCTGTATATTATGCCCAGTGCAGCTACAAATGGTAATATTTGATTTTGAAGTAGGAGGGACTGGAACCGAGTATGTAGCCATAGTGACATTAAAATGTGAACCATCTGGTATTAATATTTTGTAGGATGCAACGTCCCTACCAAGTTTTAATATTATGCATTGCTTCATTATTGGCGGAGATATTCTTAATTTTGTAATTTGCTTAATAGGAAAACTTGAATATCTCTGGAATTAAAAAAAGATATCACCAAAAAAAAAACGCCATTTTACTCTACTTTGAAAAGCCTTTTAAATGAGTGTATTTTTAAATGACTTATTTTTCAGGTCACGTGCACTTTGTCTAAAGCAATTTACAAAGGAAATTCTTTTCCATTTACTGTGACCAATGCAGAAATAATAATAATTGCCAACGAGCCAGCCAAGCGAAGAAAGGCGGCAGAGAATAGTGCCGCGCAAAGAATGGCTTATGCGAAAAAATTCTTGATCAGCCTTTGAAAGTGTAAGTGCAAGGTGTAAGATGTAAGAATGGCTCAGTTTAAGCCAATTGCAAGGACAGAACTATTGGAGCCATTGTAGTTTTAAGCCAATCAGGAGGCATGTTACATATGGACTTGTCTCATGGTGAGTGTCTTCTATCCAGCTGTGAACAATATATATAGTCTCAGAACATATCGAAGTAGCATGTTTCCTCTCTCAATTTATCAAACTAAAAGTTGATAAGTGTGTGTGTGCAGTGTGCCCTTTACAAAACTCTTCTCATTCGAATATTGAGGAAAACTGTCAGACAAGAGCAAATCGAAGACACAAAATCAAAACGAAACCCAACCAGCCTGTTCACCACAGAATTGAACGAATGTGTTCATGAATTGAAACAGTATATTTCTTCTCTGTTTACCTATATCGAACTGAAAGTTCCATCGGGCAGCGTTTCTTTCACTTTGACTTTGCCCATCATATTGAACTGAAAAAGTTCGACTGAGTAGCGATACATTGCAAAACTCTTGGCATTCTGGGAAACTGACAGACAATACTCCTCAAATTCCCAATATCCTACTGGATTGCATAACGAACAAAAGCAACCTTGCCCTCAAGGGGTGTCATGTTACTGGCCAGTAAAAGCGTTACAATTTTCTCTCGGTAATATTTGCAACAGAAGAGAACCAAAAATCTGTACTAATAAACCCTTATTATACCATCGTTGGCACTCTATCGATAGGTATACCTAGTAATAATAATAATAAGTAATAAGTAACTGAATATTTCAAATATAACATAAACTATTAAGAATCCCAACTGGTAGGAGGTTGACCAGTTGGCTATTTACGCAACATGGTTGAGGAGTTGTACCTTCCATTTTCTTTGCATTGGCATGAATTAACATCGCTAATGAGTACACCAAAATATGCCCTCTAACCGATTACTTACTTCTTTGTTTTCGCTTTCGCTATCCTTGGCATTAGCAATACGTTATGGCTCAAAACAGTAAGGTTGAAGATCAGCCATGACTGAGTACAAACACGCTTGCCAGGACAAAATCTCTTGAACAGAATGACATCATGCTTAGTGGCCTAGTCCGGCCTGGTCACTAAGCATTGTTTTAAAATGGCAGCTGCAAATGCCAAATTTTGGGCTTCTTTTAGCTTTGGAGACTAATTTCTTGGGATAGAATACACTTAAGAAGCTGAAACTTTGGTGAGTAACTTAACTCAATATAAACGTTTTTTGGTAATGACCAAAAAATACGCTTTTTGGAGTGACCTCCTTTAAATTTTACAGCAGCTATCAATCACTCATGACCTTTAGTGCAAAAGCAGTCTAGACAAAACCAGAGTTTTGGTGGACATCAATCATCTCCTTCACATGCATGAATGATCCTGAG
>CM042753.1:4626078-4647188 GCA_022496165.2 Catalaphyllia jardinei | reverse complement strand
CATAGATCACCGTACTTGGCGGCACTGGGCAGGTCTAACCGGTGTCTGTGATTTTACTGTGTACGTGTTTGATAGCTTACAAGTACGATTTCTTCCCGCGCTAAATTCATTTCGTGACAAACTTGGTCGACCTTACCTCGTATCCTTTCTCACCTCTCTGTGTGTGTTTTGCAGGCCAAGATTTTTCAGTTTTACCGAAACCAGGGATGGTTATACGATTATCGTAGAGGACGATCTTTGTAAAGGTGAATACATGTATTACTGTAAGACTTATATTATGTAAACACAAATTGCAGTTGTATAAACGTAACCCTAGCTAGTTAAGGTTGCGGTGCAGGGTTTATGTAAGATTTTGTTGAGTGTATTTTTGTTGAGTATATTTTTTTTTATTGCTTGTGCAAATGCATGCCTAAAGTAAGGTGCGCGTGCAACTAACGTGACTTTTCAAAGGGTGTTGCAATTGCGCGCATATGATATCAAGATGGTAAACCGATAGGACCCAACAAAACTGAGATGGATAGTTACACATAGAAGTTGGTTCAGAAATATTTTCACTACTATCAGAAGCCGGAAAATAACTTCACAACCAGTCGAATACCGAATAAATATAAGTATATAAATAAAACATGCCAGCAAAACAAATAGATCTCAGCAGAGCTGACAGGCTCAGGTTGGTTCAGAATCCCTGAAAAATGTTTTTTCTACTACCAGAAGCCGGAAAAATAACTTTAGAACTAAGGGAATATGGACAATAGATGCTATTCTTATTCAGTGTGATGGAAATAAGTGACAGGGTATTCTGCAGTTAACCTGGGAGTATCAATCTAAAAATAAAGTTTCTGAACCCTGCTGTTACTACTTTGCAATCAAAAATTAATTTTAAAAATCTGCTTTACATGTATAATCAAACAAATATAAAAGAAAAATGAAGTCTAAACTACTGGCGTGGAGCAAACCCAATTGCCCCTTAGCTGGTGTGGCTGGGAATTTTTTTTTTCTGGAGTGTGAAAGAGAAATCACATGTTTAATACAATAATTGTTGTTGGGAACTATGTGGTTGACTTGAGCAAACCACACAGGGATAAATCCCGAAGGGGAGCAGCTTGGATTACTGATTTGCAACTGTTCAAGGAAAAGATGCAAGTTGCTATAAATACTTGAATACGGTTTAGCTCATAAATCAGCAATCTGAGTTAATCAGGTCAACTTTAAATGTTTGTGTGTCAGGTCACTTTATTGTGGCAAATGAAAAGAGGTGAACTTTCAGTAAATTAGAGAATTACCGTAGCTTTTAAACATCACTTGCAGGTGAGTTACGTTGAAGCTCACCCATAGTCGTGACATAATATTCTCCCTTAGTACAATACAGTCACTATAAAATAAGGAGTGAATCAAGGTCAGGGGTATTGTTAATTTCAAACTCTATATTTTAAAATAAAATGATGTCCATGCCTTGTAGGTCACTTCATCATGACCTTGGTTTGCATGCATCATGTTAGGAATGTGCAGTGTTGTTTTCATCCTTTTCTTGCACCAAACAATTTCTTTTGCCAAGTAAAAAAAATATACATATAGAAATGCAAATTTGCTAAGAGGTTGTTTTTCTCCACTTGAAAAATGGAGTTTGACTTAAACTCATTAAAATTTAACAGCAGTATTATGAAGAAAAATTAAATTGGTATCTGGTACCTGGTGAGTCAACAGAACCCAACGTAATCATTTTGTTTTGTTCTGTTTTGGTGAGAAAATCGATTGACGTATATACCCCATGGAAAGTTATCCAAGGTGGTATTCACTAATTAAAATAGATATGACCAAAAGTCAATCCAATTATTTTACGAAGAAATCACTTTTTTAATTAAGGAAGGATCAAAATAAATCCTCATTAGCTAAAACTGTCTAGTAAATAAATGCCAAATGAATGCAATATGCAAAACGCATGTGATCAGTTCTTTGTGTCAATCTGTTCTTTTTAAACTCTCAATTTACACACTGAATCAGTCAAGTTTGAGTATCAGAGAATTATGGCTGGCACCTGGCATGGTAGGACAAGAAAAAGATTTCAAATGCTGCAAATGCCACAGTTGCACTTTTTTCTTTTAAAAATACTTGCTATATCTTTGGTTGCATGAGTGCAGTTTGAAATTAAAGGTGACCCTTCATTGTTCAAAAAGTGGACACAAACTCTTTATATAATTTGTTTATTAATTTCCTAAGTTCTATACACAGGATTAAGTTAAATTCCTGACTCCATCTGTGTATGACTGTGAATATGGTGTTACAGTGCCTGCTTGTTAATTGAAGCGCTTCCCCTAGCTGGCAAGCCAACTTACTTGAGAACTGTTTCATGCTTAGCATGCAGTAAAGCCTCCAGGGTTAATGTTATTGATTCTTCTTAGATCAGTTTTGAGTTTCATTTGAAGCTACAGTCCAACCTCTCCATGGATACGGACACCTCTCTAATATTGACAGTTTCCTATGTACTGACAAAATTCTCCTACATTTCCTCTAAAAAATTAACCTCAGTCTATAATATGGACACTCTCTAAGACAGACAACAGACACTAAATCTCAGCACTAGGGATCAAATTCATACAATTAACCTCTTTATTACAGCCACTCGGGGATCAGGTCTCCATAATTTGCAGTAGCTACCATTTCGCATTGGGGGTTTCCCAGACACCGACACTTTATCATTCAGTGACACCAATACCAGAACTTGTCACTTTTGGGCCTGATTTATTAAGTTACTAAACCTGACTCTAACCTATCAGTGGAGACGCGAGAAGTGAGGGTGCGAGCAAAGAGAATTTACATTTTGATAATCAAAGTTGACAAGTTGTTTTCCTTTTTCTCATCGCAGTGTTTTCTATAAGAAGTAGAAAACATGTACTGTGTTTCTGTCGAGTTATAGAAACACAAGTGGAAGTTTGGGAGAACGAGAAATGCTGTGGGAACACGAGCCACAGGCGAGTGTTTTTACAGCTTTTTCAAGTTCTCCCAAACTTTCACGAGTGTTTGTATAACTCGATAGAAACATGAAGTACATGTTTTCCATTTCTTTTAGAAAATACCACAATAAGAAAAAGGAAAACAACTTGTTAACTTTGATTATCAAAATGTAAATTCTCTTTGCTTGTGCCATCACTTCCTCAACAGCTCGCACTAGTTCTGTGTCTCTATCAAGTTATACAAACACGGTTTTTAACCGATCAGCCCGCATAATTTCGTAGGAATGTTTCCTAATATTGTATAATGCACAGTTACTGTACACAAAAAGCTTTGTTATTAATAATTAGTTTGCTAACTCTCATGGTCAAACCAAACGTGTCATGATTTTTGCCCTTTTCTCTTGAGCCCAACACCAGGACCTTGTATCTTATGACTTGTCCTTTATTTTGCTTACCTTAACTGAACCCAGCCTTTGTCTCAATTTTCAATAGCTTGGCCTCAATCTTGCTTGTGTTTAACAAGGAAAGAGAGAAAGCAATTCAAAAAAATAAGTTAGACTTTTTTTATCACACAACTGAATCATTCTGAATTATTGTGATGATTTCCCAGTCAGGCCAATTAAGGCAAAGCAACAAAATGACCTCTGACCTCTTCATAAGATGGCTGACACCAGGTTAAACGGGGAGACCATGGGGGGACCAGACTTTGCGTAAATATTTCAGATTATTTTGTGGTAGTCCTTGGACACAACCAAGTTACAGTCTATCAGAAAAAATGTAGGTTACACCTGTTTAATATCAGTTGTAATCATTCCTTTTTGAACACTTACAGAGCTTCCACAAAGCGAGAGTATTGACATGCCTGATCTTGTTTGGCGAGTACTGAGTGTCTGTGCTGGAGCTTATGGAAGTCATCAGCTGACTGGTATCAGTAGAATTGTCAAGACAGTTATCTCTCCATTGGCAGACTTTAAAGTCTCAGTCCTTGTCATTTCAACTTATCAATCAGACTATGTCTTGGTAGGTTTTTGAAGTGTGTTCTGAGTTACTGATAGCAAACTCTTCATGATAAATTTTTCTTCTTTTAACAATTATTGTGTAATGCAAGTGAGTATATGAAAGATCACATATTTGAACTGCGGAGAAAGATATGAAGACATGACTGATCATCGCAGTCACCACACAACAGGGATACCAGTGACATCACTAATGATAACCTAGCAAATATGGGCAAGCATTCCATCTGAAGAGAAAAACCAGATTCCTCACCACTTCATGAAATCAAAGCTGAAGTTTTTAGATCATTGAACTAAATGACTGGGAGTATGAGTTCAGCTAAGATAAAAGGTACACATGCCAGCAAAGTGTCAATGTTCTAAGATTCACAAGAAAACAAATTTTGATAAGCCATCAGTTCACTGTGATGAACAAGTATAATAATAATTATTCTTTTCTCTTTACTAGGTAAAAGAGGTGGACCTTGACACTGCCATTAAGTGTCTCTCCCAAAACTACAAGATCTTTAAAGACAGTGGAACAGGGTTGGAACCTGTGACATTGTCAATTGGTGAAAGAATGGCTGGAATGATCAAAGTTAAAGAGAGAAAAGCAGGTTAATTCATATTGTTGGGTTATGTTGTAATTTTTGATGATGATGAGCTTTTGTATGTATTGCATATCTGTGCTTTTTGAGAAAAGTAGTTGTAAATTAAAATGGCTTTCTTATGCTTAGCCTGCGAAAACAGCCGTCTTTCTTCGCTCCTGGCCCGAGTGGTGTTTCGCGTGAAGGACGTCGCCGAAAAATTCGCCGCCGCCGAAAATTCCATACTGATGACATAAGCATGAATTTTATAATTTTGAATCAATTATTATTTGTTGTCACGAAAGGTTTGTGAAAAGCCGCAGATGTCTTACATTCTCACAAAAGTACGAGTTACACTAGCAACTTCAGACTTACAGAGTATATTAGAAATACCAGTAACTGATGAGATCCACATGGAAGATCGAAACCATGGTCTTGACTAAGCCGAACAAAGACGCATTCAACAGACTTGCGTGTCAACAGTTGCATTTGAATCATGTCGTTACATCAAGCTTGAAAAACATAAGCTTGATCAGATAGCTGAAAGAAAAATTAGAATTTCACTAGACAAGTTGGTGTATAGCTTTCTCGAAGTAAAGCTACAGCATCTCTGAAGAAAAAGGTACGAGGGCAAATATGATATCAAATGATGTAACAGAGAATTAACCCTGAAGTGTAAATTTTAGTGCTAATTTAACCCATGAATAACCCACTGGGCATTAGCCCTAGTAAAGGGAATCAGGGAACCATGCGAGGTAAAGAAAAAATCTTTTGACCTCGGTGGGAATCTAACCAACGACCTCCGGATTAGATCTACTGTTACTAGATCTACCTAGATCTACTTTCTTTACCTCGTGTGGTTCCCTGATTACCTTTACTAGGGCCAACGCCCAGTGGGTTATTCATGGGTTAAATTGGAACTAAAATTTACACTTCAGGGTTAATTCTCTGTTACATCATTTGTGTTCATAGTGCTACGCAGCACAACATTCAAATATGATATCAGTTCTGTACTCTCAAACAGTTCTAACCACTGTTTACGGAGGTGTCAAAATCCACGAAGTAACACGCAGATAACAGCGGAAATCATGTAGACTTATGACCTCTAAAATTTGCCATGGCACAGTGTAACAACTCAACTCTTCTTAAAATTCCTCCTTATAACACAACATGAAGTGCTTTTCATAAACACGAGTGAAGCGACAAAAAGAAGTGCTTTTCATGCTTGAGGTAGTTTACTTTTTCCCCATTATGTTTCAAACCGTTTACCATACTCTATTCTTTGTTTAACTTTCATCAGATTTTGAAAAAACTTAACCAGATTCCTGGTGGCCTTACATCACTGCCAGAGCCTAACAAAGTAAACGGAAGGCGTTTTTCAAATTCAACTCTTGAATATAATTTGATCAGAGATCGGTAAATGTACAGATGTCAAACACCGTCAAAGTCGTGTAGGCTTGTCAACCCCAATTTAAGCTAATTTACACAAACCACCGCTATTATTACAAACGCCAGATTTGTTTTGGTGAGTATTTTCACTGTCCCGCATATTTACGGAGTTAATAATGCATAATTACCGATCGAACCAATCAGCGCTCACGACCAGATGCAGGACAGATTTTCGTCATCAGTATGAAATTTTCGGCGGTGAATTGCAGACGTCCTTCACGCGAAACGCCACTCGGGCCGGGAGCGAAGAAGGACGGCTGGTTTCGCAGGCTATCTTATGCTAGCATGTGGGGTTTTTTTTGCAGATGAACACAGACCAATTGTCCACCCTTTCACATGTCCAAAGAACAGATTTCATGTGACAAGTTTGGATTTTCGAATTTTGCCGAGCTTGGCAACCATCATACTTGATCTGATGTTTTATTCAAAGTAAACTTTTACTTCCTTTAAGTAATCTCTAAAACCTAATGTTTTTATGCTGTATTGTATCAACACTTCCAGTAATTTTACTTACTGTGCTAAATATTGATGAATTAAAAATTGTTGGTGAGCTGATCGCATGAGCTGCTTAGTGTAATATCAATAAGACATTGTGAATTCAAACTAAGTTTTTGTTTCTCTGTCAGTTTCTGCACAAAAATTATTATTTTTTGAGTTTTCTTCAAAAAACTGATCATTTTAAGAGCATAGACCCCACATGTATGCTTAGCACACAGAATAGTTTCAGTCACTTTTGCAGGACACCAGTTGATGAGCATTACGAGCCATTCTTCCATATTTCCATTGTGGAAGGAGACATTTCTTTAGTGTTGGACAATGAGGCTTTGTCAAGGTAAAATATAATTGGCCTAATGTAGTAATATAGGGCTGTGACTAAAAGTGAGATGGGGACGTGAGACTTGGGACTTGCGGACACTGGGACGTGGGACGTGGGATGCAAGGACGTGATACACCTGAATGTTCCCCTAAATTTGCAATTTACAGCTTTCAGTGGTCAAGAAATAAGTATTATATGATGGAGCATTTAATGTCAGCATGGGCAGGTTGTGCAAAAGTCCCAAGTCTTGTTCCTTTCCCCCACCCTCTTTTTGTTTCACTATTATTACTCTGCCTTTGCCGCTTTGTTTATCTATGCATAAGCTCCATGGTTTCTTTGGGCTTTCCTGCCATTTTTTAACATGTCTTCGTAAACTAATATTGTATCGTATCAATGTGACGTGGCGGAAAAAGAAGCCGGTTAACGTTAACCCAGGATTAAACGTTAACCGAGGCATTATTTTTTCTTGTTTAAAAATGTTTTTCACTTCTAACGATAGGTGTAGTTTGAGATTACTGAAGGACAAACAATATAAACAAATTACCCAACCAAAAAGTTACAAAACTGAAATCAAAATTCTCGCTAATCCTGGGTTAGCTAAAAGGTTACTTCCCACCTTCACAGTTGTCCTTCGGGAAAAAATTCGTACGCATGCTGGTTTCAATAAAAACCGAACAAACTATATATCAGAAGAAAGCTTAATAAATGGGGTTTACATTAAAAATATAGTTAATTAAGTGATTTTTCCTTTTAGTAAGTGTGAGAAGCCGGTAAAAGTTGAAACGACCGAGGTTCATTCTAGTGAATTTATCGGGTATCGGATGACACAGCAAATTGAATGCACACAGCTATTCACAAAGCATCAATCAACAAAAGTGTGCCAGGCTTTTTCGATATTCTGATTGGTTGTCAAGATATGCGCATCTAAAGTTTGAGTAGCTAAAAATAAGCGAGACATGTTGCGTAATGGACGCCACAGGAAAAATATTTTAAATACCAGAATTTCCCGACACACTTTTGTTGATTGATGCCTCGTGAATAACACTGTGTAGTTATTTTGCTCGTGCTGTGGTATCTGATACCCGATAAATTAAATAGAAGGAACCTCGGTCATATCAAAGTCTTTCACGTCTTACCAGCTCCTGACACTTACTAAAATGAAAAATCGCTCAAAATATATTTTTGTTGTAAACTCCATTTATTAAGCTTTCTTCTGATGTATAGCTTGTCAGGGTTTTACTGAAACTAGCGCACATACAATTTTTTTTTTTCCCAAAAGACTCCCGCGATTTCCAACGTCCTTGGTTGGCCCGATATGTTTGCTTGCCTATTTTACCATAAGGGCCCTGGGAACAGAATAGTTTCAGCGCAGGGGGTCTTAAACCTCATGGGCAGCCATGGAGGACTTTCCTGGTAAATAACTGTGTTTTCTTGTTAATCCTTTAACTTCCGGCCCTGCTCTTAACCACTGAAAACTGTAAATTGCTAATTCAGTGGAACATTCTGGTGTTGTTTGTTTATCACGTCCTCGCGTCCCACGTCCCTGCGTCCCGCATCCCCTCGTCCTCGCGTCCCACGTCCCCGTCCCACTTTTAGTCACAGCCATAATATAGCTAGCTCTATATGCAAAGGGTCACAGTTGTATCCAGCCTTCTGCATTATTACATATCTCATCCACGTTTTTCCCATAATATTGCTAATGAGTTTACTCAACATTAAAAAATAACAATTGCGTATTTACAAAACAACAGATTCCCTGAAGGCTCACTTTACACAAACACCAATGATGAAGGATGGAAAATGATTCGTGTTGGAGATGCTCCCCTGGGGTTTGGTTAGTGCTAAAATAAATGTTAAAAATTAAATGTTATCTTATAAGAAAACATGTTTTCAAATTAGAAAAAGTATTGAATTCAAAATAAACTATGTCCACTGTTATTTTCTTTTCTCTACTTGATATTGGAGTCAAAATGGCTTCAAAACATCATGATAGTTTACTTAATTCACTTCCTTTTGGAATCAATGTAAACTAGTTAGTTTTTTAAAATAAGTTACCAGAAGATCAATGAATTGAGTGGATGGATACTAGTAAGAGAGTCAGCCAGCCTACAAGCTGCTTGGCTAGCTGCAGGTTGTATAGGTATGATAATATTGTTATTCAAATTTAAGCACCATTTCTGCAAAGGGTCTATAGCATTAATTAAACTTTAGCAAAATATCCATTCTTGTTTCCATGTGTTAAACATCACATAAACTACAGCATTTGCTTCTTACTAGTCTAGAGAATTAAACAACTGTTGCCTTTTATGTGTAATGCACTATTTACCTTTGCACTGTTTTAATTTGTTTTGCCATAAATCAAGTGAAGAATTTTATAGATTATAAACTTTTACTTAATGCTCTTTGAATGTTTAATATTAATGTAAAAATTAAATTAAAAAGTAATTGCACCACAGTTTTGTTTGGTAAGCTTCTATCTACTTGTTGTGTGTTGTGTACTAGATGAAACTGGTGTTGCTGCTCAGATCGCAGAACCCTTAGCAGATGTACTTATGTCCACTTATTACATCAGTACATATGGCCTCGGTCATACCCTGGTATGTATAGACCTGCAAGTCAGGCAAGTGCTGTGGAAAACAGATGCAAGCTACCTTAAAATTCTTTGGGCAACAAGTCACTAGCAAGTACTTAATACAAAATACCACTTGACTTAATTTTTCTGATTCCAGCAGTTAATCTCAAAGACATTCAGCTGGTCATATCTTTTTGGTTCACAGTTTCACACTGGCTTCTGTTGCGATAGTTATTACTGTCTGAAGTCCCACATGACACATGAGAACTAACAGAGTTGTGAGTTGTTGACAAAAGTATTTAAAGGTGGAGTTGATGTGTTTCTCACAGTCACTTTTTATTTTCCTGAATTAATTTCAAGCCGTTTGTGTATTGTTTTTAGAGGAGAGTGGCATAGTTGCGCAGTTATCTGAACCACTAACTGACGCTTTGTGTAGCTCTTTTTACATCTGCACTTTCCTTTATGATCATCTGTTGGTATGTACTCTTGATTATCAACAAGTCATTAATTATGAAATAAGTTTTAATACCTTATAGATGGCATTGCTTTCAAGCCTATTTGCCTGACTTAAACAGAATAAATGCCGCTAGAAAACTCCTAAATGTTGTTTTTTACATGATATATATCAACACAAATAAAATTTGGTGGTAGGTGTTTGAAGTGAACCACCTTCTCCACAAACCCCCTACCCCATTGCTTTCTGTACCCCATCTCTCATGCTTAAGTAAATGTAGCACTGCTCTATTTCTGTTTTCTCACTTTTTAACCTTGATTGAGAGACTTTTGCATCACCTACTGTTTGCCCTCAATTGTCCCCCATGGTCTCAATTTCTTCTGCAAGACTGGCCTCCAGCTCCCAGAAAGATGCTTGTCTCCCCTTAATGCAATATCTATAATTTTCTGTCGAACAGCCGCATATTATATTAAATACTTTCTTGATTTCTTGAGCCCTGTCTCTGAGGTGTAAACAACGAGCTCATGGCAATATTGTAATGAATCAGTATATTATGCATGTGGTAAGCTTCCTCAAATTGCTACTAAACCATTTTTGAGTTCAACATCCAATTTCTCCCTTTTGCATAAATGCATCATCACACAAAAAGATGATGGCGATAAAGAAACTTATTAATCTGAGGATATCATCTTTCTTTTCTTGTACATTATGGGAGTTGTCCTGGCCGTATGGCTAGTACACTAAGGCAAAGCTGGACTTGAGATTTCCCATCTGTATTTGTATCTGGCTGTAGTTATTGTGTTGTGTTCTTGGGAAAGAGACATAACTCTCACAGCATCTCCCTCAATGCTGTGGGCAACTCTGCAATGGGCCAGTATTCAGGTGGACGGGAGGGAGATAGAAATACTTTTAAGTCATTTTATGGTACATGTATTGAAACTGGAGATAAAATAATGCTGGCAGGATGAGCTACAGTGGAAATGGCCAAATTCCCAGAACAATGTTAAAAGAACTTGTTTGGTAACACATGTACAGTAAGTATGGAAAACCAATAAATGTTTGTTTCTTTCAGGTGCCTGAAAATGAGGTTGACAAGGCAATAGAGCTGCTGAATTCTTTACGAGTAAACTAGAATAATTTGCCAAGAAATTTGTTGCAATCCATAAAGCCTAATTTCTCAGATTAAAAATTAGTTAGGTTTATTTAAGTAACAGCCCATGTAAGAAGTAGGCATCCTTGCGGCAAGGAATGCTGAAAGGTGCTAACTTTTGCACAAAATTGCTATTGTTGTATCATACTTCTGATTGGCTCAATCAGCAAAACTTACCAAAACTTCAGGTATCTGCATATTTATTTATCCTTAACTGGTCAACTATTTTCATTACAACAAAATCTCTTCTGAATCTAAATACCACAGTAATCCTATTTGGGGAACATTGAAAAATTGGAGGCTTTTATTGTCTTTGTTTTATTACGACTGTTGTGATTGGTTGAAATGTTTGCACACAAAGAAAACTACCTTTCAGAATAGAGTTTAATTACATTTTATTTCATAAACCTGCTTTCCATCAGTTGATAAATTCTTGGTCTGAAAACACAACCGTTTTAATGTGGGGAAAGCTTACTGCCGCAGAACAATAGAAAATGGTACAGTTCTTACCTGGATCATTACTAATTTAGTTACATGTATCTATTCTGTATCTATTCTTTGTCAAATATGTACATTGACCTTGGAGTTATAATCCACCATAAGGAAAGAGATGGCAACTGGTACATTTACCTATGATGCTATGCACACGAAAACTCTAAAAGAGTGTATAGACACAAAGAAAAATTGAAAGTCATTCAAACTCGACAAGAGCAATGCTGTTAGTTTAGAAACAACTGCCGTTAAACGATATCTTTTTATATGCAGAGGGCTTAGTTCGGTTCGCAAGGTATTGTCATCGGTAAAATGTACAGCTGCCATTGTTTTTCTTACAGTGGATTGTTTCCATTGTTATTATACATGGCAAATTTATAATTATTTAGTTTTTGATGCATATTATTTTGGAAGATTGTGCAAATTAATGTATTTACCATAATTTGTATACAGTTTGTACAGTATGTTGAAGTTTTAGTCTGATCAATTCATATATATTCTCAAGTGATAAAGTATTAAGGAAGCATTTCTTATTTGTTAATCATTTTATTGAATGTACTTAGGAACATTTGAGTTAGTCTGGCCTGTTTGCAGTTACTGTCAGTAATTATTATTAGGTTTCCTTTTTTTTTAACTTATCTTTACTTCCTAGACCACAAATACCAAGTTATTTATATGTGCTCTATGACTGAAACTTTCGTGCAATACATTTGTCAGGAGCAGATCTAGGATAAATGGTTACCAATTTCTGAAACAAGGGCCAAAGGAATATTTATAAGCGTCTGGGGCCATCCTCCTCCAGGAAGTGTTTTGGATTTTTGTCCTTAAAGTCTTCATTTCTGGGTTTGTGTGTGATTCTGAAAAATCTGTGGACGCCAGTATGGATCTGTGCCTGGTTTGTGTCTTGCAGGGAAAAGTATGTTTTGATTTTTGTAGACATTTATTGTGAAAAGTTACTTGTTGAGTGATATAACATAGTTAAGGTCACCATGTAAGCCCAGGAAATACCAAGTGATAGCAGGATATATGACAAGCTCCATCAGCACATTGGGGGACCTATGAAAACAAGTGTTTGGTTTATGGTCATTATAGCTCATAAAATGTAAATTATTATTCAAGAGAGCATCATTATTTTTATTTTAGATTGAACTTGACTAAATTATATTACATACTTGACTATTTTTTGCATTGTACAGTCGGTTGAGAGATTCAATCAATACCTTGTTCTGGTATTTTCTTATTTTTCTTGTGTTTTCTTTTTTCTTTTCTTTTTTTTTTTTTGGATAATGGAAAGGGAGAGGAGTACCTTTGAAGTCTCATTGATATATTATACTGGATATTTCATTGTGCTCCCTGAATATTAATGGCCACATTTGAGCAGTAAAACACATGAAGTTTTCTTACCTTTGGGACTACAATAGCCTGGCACTTACTGCCCAATCAGTGTTGGTGCAGTGTCATTCTCCAAATGTGTCCCAAAAAATGATTGAAGAAGAGCGTAGAGTTTCTAAGCTTCTACAGCCTGTACACCCTCCATATAGCAAGTAAAGAAGCCTTAGAGCTCCCCTACGCCACTCTACTCTACTCTACTCTGCTCTGCTCTGCTCTGCAGTGGCATAGAGTAGAGCAGAGTAGAGTAGAGTAGAGTAGAGTACAGTGGTGTAGAGGTGAGTAGAGTAGAGCAGATTAAGAGTAGAGTAGCGTAAAGTAGAGTAGCGTTGTTTAGATTAAAGTAGCGTAGCGTAGAGCAGAGTAGAGTAGAATATTGAAGAGAAGAGTAGAGTAGAGAAGAGTATAGTAGAGTGAGTACAGTAGCGTAGAGTAGAGTACAGTAGAGTATAATAAGAAGAGTACAGTACAATACAGTACAGTTGCGTAGAGTAGAGTAGACTACAGTAGCATAGAGTAGAGTATAATAATAAGAGTAGAGTACAGTATGGTACAGTTGTGTAGAGTAGAGTAGACTACAGTAGAGGGGTACAGTACAGTAGTGCAGAGTAGAGTACAGAAGAGTAGCGTAAAGTAGAGTACCGGTAGCGTAGATTAGAGTAGAGTAGGGTACCGCATAGTAGCGTAGGGTAGCATTACGTGGAGTATTGGAGAGTAGTGTAGAATCGAGCAAAGTAGAAAAGAGCAGACTGTAGTGCGTAGAGTAATATAGCGTACAATAGCCAAGTGTTGACTCCGAGTGGAGTGCAGTCGAGTCAGCGGTGTTGAATGGTTAAAACATATAGCCAAGTACAGTAGAGCTTGTAGCTAAGGTAGACTGGTAAGAGTCCAGTGGAGTACACTTCTATTAAGTAAATGGAGTAGATTTAGATTGCCATGAAGAAACCAAAGACTCAAAATTAAACAGTATATACTTATAGTAACCTACTGTACTCTACTCTACACTACACTACGATACTACTAGATGTGCTAATATACTAAGCTACTCTATACTGAACTGCAGTAGAGGTCGTAGAGGAGCTGAAAAACTCTACGCTTTCCGTCGATCATATTTTGTGCCAGGTATATTCTCAATACTAAGTTACTTTAACAACATGTCATTTATGACAAATTGGTAACTAACTTAAAGCAGTTGCATTGTTTAAGTGTGTACCATTCAATACGCTCACACATGAACATAAGGCTTTTCTGCTTTGAAGAATTAGTTACAACACATGAACTAAAGACGTTACTTTGTACATTTAATTTATCAAATCTTTACTAATACATTCTAGTTTACAAATAGTTATTAATCATAAAATAAAAAAGGTGCATGCAAGGTGTTGTTGTTTTATGCCTTTTCACACCATACAGCACTTTGTGATAAAAACTGACACTATTTGTGAACAATGTTTGGACCCTTCAATGAGCATTTTCAAGTTTATACTCTTCTACCGAACTTGAAAATGACTGTTGAGCATTAATTTTTATCCAAAATCAGTTTCAAACAACTTATACAGCACTTTTTTCTGGATATTGATGGTCAAGAAATGGTTTCGTTCTATGCTAAAAATTTTGATTCTTTATGATAATCATTAAGAGATGATAAGTAGTAAAAGAGTATCTTTCGCACAACAGGCTTTATTCTGAAGGTAACCCCTCTCAAGTTATGTTTAGATGTCGTATCTACTAGGAGTTTCATTAAGGGCCAGGCACCATGGACATTCACTGGCTGTGATGACGATATTTTACCCACATGGTTCGACAATCTAGAAGAGAGTTTACCTTAGAAAGAAGTTCATTTGAAAAAGCTTCGCCCACCTATGAGATGCAGTTGCTGCTGCTGAAACCCCTGCTATGTATCACATGCATTGCATGTAATCGTATAAATCATATAAATGCCTGTCTACTTGAAAATAGAATGATAGTGTAAAGACCATAAAGGAAAAAATTATGTTATCTCAATATCAGTTTGATGTCGAAACTATCAAATTTCTATGCTCAATTGTAGTCACATTTCTTTGGAAATTCAAGTGCCGTAAACACTTCTTCTTACTGGATAACAAACAAAGCTGTCAGTGTCCTGAATTTGACTAATCAGCTGGTGAGCTTGAAACAAACCAATGTTACATCATTCTACTCTCTTTGAGCGCTCTGTCTGGGAAGATAGGTAGAGCTTGAAACATATTTACGATATGGTGGTATACTGGTCATTTTAATAAACAATTTAAACAAGGAATTTTCATTGTTTAAGATGGTTCTGCCTCAGACCCAGCACTTGTTAGTCCAGATGCTTTTGGTAAACTGATCCTCATTCTTCTTCTGGAATAATACTGCCAGTGAAGAATTTGTTGTTCGTCTATGAACTTAGCACAGGCAGGGTTGACAAGTTCCCTTCGAAAATGTTCATATTGGAGAAGCTCAAGAAAGTGTAGACACTGAGGGTATCTATGAGGGAAAGAGATCAATCATAAGATAAGAAAAAATGCTTGATCAGCAACAATGATTTTGTTCTTCCATAACAGTTACTAGTTAAAATTTATTCTTTTGCATATTTGTACCAAAAACCTCTACTCACTTTAAGAACTTGGCATACTCTGGCTTCTTCCAGTATAGCAAATATTTCAAGTAATTTACAAAAGACTGCTCTTTGAAGAAGCCTCTCTGGGCTAGAACTGTGGATAGAAGTGAATACAACTGATTTTGAATATCATTAAAAAAAAAACATTAAATTCCCCAAGAGGCAAAGTGCTTTTATAGGGTTGTATAGGAGTATTTTCTCTATGTGTGACTGACTGGGCTTATTTTCCCTGAAACATGAATTTAGGGAATTATTCTTTGTGATCTATGACCTGAAGGTTTTGCATGACCTGTGAACAACTTGAGTTAAACAATATTCCTGATTTCACCACTTTATTCTTAATTATTTTCAGACGTGTGCCCTCCAAATGGTTAGAGTCTTTATCATGAGCAGTTTTGGGATATGGAGCCTTAACTTTGCTTTCTTCAAACACTCTAGTATAAGAACAGGTCATTAAAAAGAGTATCTCACTTGCTTAATTTAGACACAAGGCCTGATTTGCATGCAGCATTCTTTTGGATCATGATACATTTGACCTCAACACTGAGGAGGAATTTGTGAAAATAAAACATTTCTACATATAAGCCCAGCCATGACTTTTCAAGATGTCTCCTGCTTTAAGTTTTCAATTTTACAAATTATTATGGTGACAACAGGCTTGCTGCACTTCTCAATTATCCAAACCCTGAAGTTCAAATCCTTACTAAAATTCCATTTTTGGCTGCAGTCAACCATGACTCTGACAACAACCAACACACTTTAAAAAAAGAAACAACGAGAATAGATTGAAATCCACCAATCACAACCTTCAGACTTGGGCCTCCAGCAGCAAACGTCTGTTGTCCCAAAAAATTGTGCTACAGGTTTGGCCAAGCCAGGGGGCCTAGTGGGGACGCTTTATTATTGTAACATAATAACATTACAAATACCCCTAAAAGTTAGCACCTATAGTGCTGGCTTGTAAGCCCCCTCAATTTAAAATACACTCTGCCATCCCTTTGCTAATTTGATTGATGGCAGCAAAACACAAAACCATTGATTGAATAGAGTTTAACCACCGACCGGTTAGCTCAGTTGGTAGAGCACCGGACTGCCATGCAGGAGGTCGCAGGATCAAAACCTCGGCTGGACCAACACTCAGGGTTTTTAAATAACTGAGGATAATGTGCTACCTCTGTAATGACACCTGCAAATGGTTAGATGTTTAAATCTTCTCGGATCAGGACTATAAACCATAGGCCCCGTCTCCTGTACCTTCAGTGTTACATGGCTAGCAGGGGATGAAATTCAACGTTACCCACACACTTCTCATAAAGAGTAGGGCATGGAGTTCCCGTTTTGGTCTGGTCTTGGTTTAGTGTTCTGTATTTCATGGGTTGGTGCTTTAATAAGGGCTGTATATTCTGTTTGCGCCTTTCTCTCTTGGACTGAGCTGTCCAGGAAATGCTAAGGGACCGGTCATAAATTGGAGGGGGGGAGGCCAAGGCTGGTGCAAACATGGGGAGGACCATTGTTTTCCATGCAAGCACAAAAGGGAGGGTCAAACAATTTGGTGCACGTCATTAAGGGGGGAGGGCATTATTTTTTATGCAAAGTTGCTGGGGTCAAGGAGTCTAGAATTCCTCTGTAGTCATAGTCATTCTTCTGTAAATATAATATGAAACACATCCTTTACTGGATGACTGTTGAATATGAACATATGGGTTTTTAATGGCACTTCTTGGTCCTATGTCTAGATCCTCTTCTGACTTGAACAAACAGTATATTGTCCAAATAGAATGTAAAATATACATGTACCTTTTTAACAGCTTAATAATGATCATTGCTCTAGATCTGATTCACTTTCACTTCCACTACTTTCACTTTGATGGTCTTCTGTGAGAGAATTCCAAAAGACCTGGAATGTACTCTTCTATGGTCATAGAAAGTGCTTTCTCAGAAATTTTCCATTTCTTTGAGGTAATCTTATTTGATCACGCGTGAGAGAGATACAACACCTTCAAAATTTACATCATTGATGGTTGGGTATGAGGTATCAGCAGATATTAGCTCAGTAATCTCTTGAAATTTCTTCTCTGCCCTTTGCTATACCTGGCGCAAAATATGATCGTTGAAAAGTGTAGAGTTTTTCAGCTCCTGTACGACCTCTAAGGGTTGTTCTATGAAGCACGTATAGTATTTTCTACACAAAAAAATTATCAATAAAAAAGCGCAGAGTTTTTCGGCTCCTCTACGACCTCTATGGGTTGTTGTAGCGCATAGTCGAGTATAAACTTAGCATAGTAGACCTACACCTCTATGCCTCTACACCTCTATACCTCTACGCCTCTACACCTCTACGCATCTATGCTTCTACACCTCTACACCTCTACCCCTTTACGTCTTTACTCCTTCACGGCTCTGCACCACTGCACCTCTACGCCTCTACACCTCTACGCCTCTACACCTCTACGCCTCTACGCTTCTACACCTCTACGCCTCTACACCTCTAGAGGCCTAGAGGTGTAAAAGTGTAGAGGCGTAGAGGTGTAGAGGCGTAGAAGCATAGAGCTGTAGAGGTGTAGAGGTGTAGAGTAGGGGTGTAGAGGTGTAGAGGCATAGTGGCATAGAGAACTTTTTCTCTTCCTATGGTTTCACAATGAACGAAACCACAAGATCAGGAAGAAACACAACTCGCTTTCTTTTCTGTTAGTTTAAGGTCAGTGTCATACAATCCGGGCCATGTTGCAATACAGGTAGCCTTTGTGTGGGGAGGGGGGAGGGGGGAATCATGATAAATTATGCAAACTATTTTGGAAGGTCAACATTTTTTCTGCACCTGGAATAGGTAGGGTCTTCCCAAAACCGGTAGGCCAAAATAAAAATGCACCAGCCCCCCCCCCCACCCCCGTTTAATTTATGACTAGTCCCTAAAGTTAAAAAAAGTTAGGAGTTCACGTGTTATTGAAAGCTGCAGAAAACTCCCTTGGGGAAATTATATTGATAGACATGTCATTAATTCTGGCTCTTGCAGTTTTCTTTCAGCCTGGGCCCGGTTGTTCAGAAAGTGGATAACGCTATCCACCGGATAAATCACTATCCAGTGGAAAGCGTGGTTTGTTTTGTTAACACTTATCCACTGAATAGGATTGGAAAACAATCCAGCACGGTGTTCCTCAAGGATCAATATTGGGACCTCTCCTATTCAACCTATTCATTAATGATCTCACTTATTTTGTCAACAATGCTAAACTAAGGCTTTATGCCGAAAATACGACACTGTATCTGTCACACCCTGATAAATATGCGTTAGAGTCAAGATCTCAGAGCAAGTTTGATGTGCTTCAGTCATGGTTCAAGCGTAATTACTTAAGTATAAACGAATCTAAAACTAAAGTATTGCCATTGGGTGACAATCCGCCATGCTATGAATTGTTTGCTGACCGTACTAGGCCACCCTTGGACGTGGTACACGATATGAAGTTACTAGGCCTGACTATTGACAGTTCTTTATCTTTTAAAGCCCACATCAAATCTGTATGTAATAAGGTTAACGGCAAAGTTAGTGCCCTTAGGAGAGTTCGTAAATTCATATCTCCAGAAGTGATGGTCAATATTTACAAGGCCTTTATTTTACCACACCTAGAGTATTGTGCTCCAGTCTTAGTTGGACTATCGTCTGGCTTATCTAATAAACTGGAGCTTACTAATCAGTATGCCATTAGAACTCTCTTGAACATGGCTAAGTCAAACTCATATAGTACCCTACTTGACCATGTGGGTCTAAAGACCCTAGAGCATCGCAGATATTCTCATGCTCTCTGCCTTTTTTATAAATGTTTATATAATACGGGACGAATAATATTAGGGAGATGTTTTTACTTCATACTAATAAATACGACCTCAGAGGCTTCTGCAAGCTTGATCAGCCTATCCATTTTAGCAGATTCATGCATAGGTCATATCAGTACGTCACTACAAGATTATGGAATAATCTACCTGACTATGTAAGGAGAGCTCCATCTCTTAATATTTTTAAATCAATGCTGGACGAAGTCAATTTGACTACCAGAATGGAGTGTGATTGTAACTTTTGTACATAGTTTGACTTATCTATGGCTTGTCTCCACTTACTTTTAATGTTGCCTATTTTTTTTTCCTATATATTTATTTCCTATATATATATATTCCCTATTTATTTCCTATATATTTCCTATATATTTAACTTTTGTACATAGTTTGATTTATCTATGGCTTGTCTCCACTTAATTTTAATGTTGCCTATTTATTTCCTATATATATATCTTGATTTCCTATTTTATTTTATGATGTAGTTATATTATAAAGCATGTTCACGTTAATTGTACTCATATGTGAAATGTGGATAAATAAATTACTACTACTACTACTAGTGATTTATCAGGTGGATAGCGTTATCCAGCCTTTGAACAACCAGGGCCTGGTGTTTGCTAAGCAAGAGATTTTTATGTTGTTGCACGTTCTATTTGTGACAATCACTATTATCTTAAGCTTATGTACAGCAGGCACAAGCATATGACTGTAGTGTGGTTAAACAATATCAACGTCAATAAGCTTCATAATTAAGTTACACAAAGCAAAAGAACTTACAATTTAAATAATGAGGGCTCGCCAGACACTGGACGAACTCTAATTCAACTTGGAACCTCAGACGTGCTCGATCTTCTGTTTCTTAAAATGAAAAATCAAATAACAGTCACATAACACCAAAAATTTGAAGACTGAGAAAAAAACTGCACGGAATCATGGTCTATTTTCTACATACTTACCCTGTGTGTTTCCCTCGGAAGTTTCCATCATGGCCGCCATGATGAATTCAGTTGAGGGACAGTTTAAGAATAAATGCTTGATGGTAGGTTCGCTCCTTGAGTAACCGCTGATAATACGGTCTACTGTCTCGTTTCATTGTGTTGGTATAAAAAACAATTATGGTCTGTGTTCTGTTCGGCCAACATGGCGGACGACTTCGACGGTAACAGTGGAAGTGGCAGGGGTGGCGGATTTTACGACAGTTTTGGTGATGACCCAAGGTAAGAGATGGACACTATTGCCTTCAGTTTCGTTTTTCGTTTCCAAGTGTAAAATCGGCTGAAATCTGTTTCTGTTAGGGATTATGGGGCTTCCTATGGTGGAGGAAGACGGCGTGGTGGTGGTGGCGGAGGTGGTGGTGGTGGTGGTGGACATAGAGATCGAGGATCTAGACCTCTTCCAAGAGAACCTCCGTTTACAGCGTTTGTCGGCGGACTTCCACCGGATACGGTTCAAGGAGATCTTGACACGATCTTCGACGCTATTAAGGTATAATTTCATTGCGATCAAAGCAGGTAAAACTACCCGCCATTTTGCGATGTTTGTGATCATCAGTGTTCATTCATTGAAACACGTTGACGATTTGTGGGCTATGACTTCTCCATGGTATAGAAAATCAAAAAAATCGAAGAAAGTTAAGCTGTGCAATGGCGGTTCAAAATTAAGATCAACCTTCATTTTACTTTTTGCCAAAAACTTACCAGTGATTCCCCCAAGAGAATTCCTCCCAAGGTGATGCATGTTTTCTTGTGGTCTAGCAACATTAAAGTGCTACTGAAACGAAATTTTCGTATCGTCTTTTATTTA
>CM042753.1:4613578-4621078 GCA_022496165.2 Catalaphyllia jardinei | reverse complement strand
ATACATTTGCATTTGCAGAAATCTAGTCTTTTGGCCAGGTATCAACCTAATTGATCATGTTAACAAGCCTTGGTTTCCTTCTTCATAGGAGGTGGAAACTGGGGCAATAGAGGAGGAGGAGGTCACGGTAACTGGAGTGGAGGAGGTAGTGGAGGAAGCTGGGGTGGTAGAGATGATGGTGGCTGGGGTGGCAGAGATGACGGCGGTTGGGGTGGTAGAGACGACGGAGGTTGGGGTGGTCGAGATGATGGAGGAAGAAGAGGGGGAAGACATGGAGGAGGTGGTAGAGGTGGGCATGGAGGAGACAGGAGAGGACCTCCAAGACAAGACGATTTTCGGGAACCAACAGCAGGTAATTCATTTAACATGACCCCACAAGCTTGTAGCATTAAATGTTATCATGTATAAAAAAGGCCATCTGTCTATTTAATACTTGTTCAATACCCTGACAAATTGCTGCAAAGCACTTTATTGTATTCTATTGTATTGCGTTGTTCCCAATTGTATTGTATTGTTAATCTATTGTTATGTGGATATAATACAATACTGCCACAATGCTATGCATAATTTGTTGGAGTATTGGACATCCCTCGTCTATTTGGCAGTTAGATATACCTTTGACCAAACAATAATATTATTGTCAATGATGTGTTTGAAATTTATCTTAAATATATAAACAATTTCAGCCTGTAGTTTAGAACTGAGTGGAAAGCTGAATGCATTATTATTATTATTATCATTATCATTATTATTATCATTATCATTGTCATTGTCATTGTCGTTGTGCTTGTTGTTGTCATTGTCATTGTCATTGTTATTATTATTAGTATTATTATTATTTCAAGTCAGAAGAGTTTAAATTCGTAATTGTATGATTATTATTATTATTGTAAATTTAAGATTCTTTGAATTTCTTAATAAAGTTTTGTTGTTATTATGTATTATTATTATTATTATTATTTTGTTATTTCAATAGAGGAACTGGCTGGCAGGCCAAAATTAAAACTTAAGCCACGTACAGTGAAAGATCCTGTTAATGAGGTGGCCTCTAGTGTTCAACAGATGGCAATATTTGGTGGTGCGAAGCCAAGAGATGAAAATGAATATGTCAAAGAAAAAGGCAAAGAACAAAGATCAGACAGCCAATCTAGTCAAAACAGCACCTAAACACAAGGTATGTTATTCCGTACTAATAGTGTCACATATTGTGCTGTTGAAGTGGAATTCTTAGAAATGCAACAATCAGGAATCATTTTGAATCTGTGTTTGAGGAATACTTGGATGGGAAAATTACATGACTTCATTGTATTATCATGTTGTTTACTGTCACCAATAAAATATACAGTGAGGGTTTCCTAGTACCTCCAGTTTGAAGTTAGAGCATTTTCATAAAAGCTTTGTTTTCTTGACAGGTGAGTGTCGCCTGTAGGCCAAATTGAAGATTTCAAATTTATCCAGCATAGTGTGGTTAGGGTTAAAATCTCCAGCGACATCCTATATGTGACACATGAGTCTGATGTAGTCTTAACATTTGCAGTACCTTACATTACGTTATCAAATTTTCTTTTTTTCTGTTTTCTCACCACAGGAAAAATTAAATATAAATTGAGGAAGAAGCTGCTATTTTTGAAGTCTGTTCAAAGACATTCAAAGCTTCTACAATTGGCTTCTAGAAATGAGGAGCAATTTCTGTTTAGTGTCAGCAACAATACTCTGGGCAAGGATATCAAGTCCCTGGCTTTGTGAGAGTTTGTCCACTGCATGTTCATGCCATTGCTAGAACAAGATGCTCTTCCACGCGCGTCCAGTACATCTGTATAGTTCAGACTAGTCATACTTGAGAGAAAGTTGTTCAAAAGCTACTTTGTTTCATTGTGAAGTCTATGGTTTTAGATTCTATATTATATTATTTTGTACAGCAGATGCTTTGAACACTGTGTTCCTTACGTAGTTTTAACGTTTGTAGAAAGTGACTTCTCTTTCATTGAGGAAACAATGTTGCAGTAATACGCTGAAGACGTGAAAGTTAATTCAAGTGTATACAGTTCCTGATTTTCACGCTTAACGCTTGTTTTTGTTTTAGTGTTTTTCTTAGTCTGACTGTCGTTTGATAAAGTGTTTCACTTTGTTTGAAATCTTTATTTACAAATTTCCGTTAAAAACAACCAGTGGAAGGTAAAAACAAAAAAGATAATAAATTCTCTGTTATAAACACCCTGTGCTCTCTCACACTGACTACACTGAACTTTATAAAAATCGGCCCCAATAGCTGTTATTAGAGATGAGCAAATATTTCTTTGTTTAATAAGCCATACTAACAAGGGGAAAGAGTCAATTCAAAGCAGAATGGACTCCTTTGCCTCATTTGTATAAAAACTGTGATGACAGCCATTTCTAAAAGCTGGACATTGGATGGCTTCGCCATCATGGTGCATGGGCCATTATACCATGTTCTTCAAATATTTTAAGTGTACGCCTTTTTTGTAGGGGGGGCTGGGGGGTGTTTTAAGTTTTAGTTTAGTTTAGTTTTCTATATTCTGGGGGCATTTGTAGTCAAACAATTATTGCACTCACATTCATTGGATATGAGATCAACCATCCATATCCAATGCTGTTGTGGAATAAGTTAGTCCCAGGCTATATTAAGAGCACATGTTCGCACGGTCATATATATGGCCTCGTTTTCTGTAGTAAAATATGAATGTGTTTGTCGAAAACCCAAGCATAACAAATGCGCGCTCGTGGAATGATTGTTAATTTTTTGCTTAAAAGAGATATCGTTTTGTGGCACTCTCAGTGGGCCAATAAGGATCATTGATTTAATTAAGGGAGATAGTTTTTTAACCCTTTACTGCCTAAGGAGTCTCTCTTTGACGAGTAAAGTCGTCTGGCGTTAGACGGAGTAAAGTCTATAAGTCACTCGTGGACAGTAAAGGATTAAGGGACACAGCTGACGCAGATACCACTTCATAGCTAATTTGCATATAACGAAGACGGGTTAAATACTGTTTTTAAACAATAATCTCATAGGATGAGCAAAAAAGACATTCAAAAAGAGGTCTTTCAGTAAAAGATTAAAACTAAAGCAAAACACTGCGAAAATTGGAGGGGATTTCTAGATGAACTTTGATTCCAGGTTGGGATTAACTTTTTTCAACGTGAGGAAAACTAGTGTCCAGGTCAGCGCGGTCCCAAAGGTCACTCTTTTCAAACCAGAACCTGGAAGAGGAGGGATGTGGCTAATCACCTGGGAAATCAACTCTCCCAGGTAATAGCACTCAAAAAACTCAAAGCTGAGTATTGATACAGTGCCCAGGGTTTTAAAAAAAAAATACAGGATGCCTTCGTGTTAGCGATAATCCTTGTGGCCGATGTTCACTCTGAATTGCACAGAATGCATGCGCTCGGCAGTGGTGCACCCTGGACAAGTCTGTTGGTACGACTTGAACATCGACAGGATACAGCATTTACTATCTGTATATCCACTCATGGACGCAATGTGTCAGCCATTTAAAACAAATAAAACCGCTCTTATTTACGACGCCACAGCTAAATAACATTCATGACGGAACCGAAATAGTTGGTCAGGGCAAGACGAAGTAAACGAGAACTGCAAACGTTCGTGGCACCATACATAGATAAATCATTTATTTGAAACGATCAGAAATGTGGTGGTCGGTCCCAGGGTTCCACAGATCTGAAGGGCATTTCTGAGAGAGCCTCCTGCTTTCTGACCTTTCTGTATTTACTAAGGAAGGACAATGTACATTTCCTCTTATTGCTTCAATGACAGCGGCTAAGCACCACTTTCGGGAATTGAGTTCTTGGCTCACACATGTCTGTCTCAAGGCTATTCAATTTTTTTGGATGCAACTCACGAAAACTAGTAACAATACAATATCTTATACAGTTCACACGTCTTACATCGATTACATTCGATTACAATGCTTAATCATAAAAATTACAATTTTCTCGATTGTGATTGGTTTAAAAAAGTCCCATTCTACCAATTCGCTCGCCAAGTTGTTATCGGACAGTTTGTTATTGGATAGTTTGTTATTGGACAGTTTGTTCAGTATCGGACAGTTCAAAAGGCCAATCACATTCAAAGTTATAGTTGAAATCAACCAATCACATTCAAAGTTGTAATTACGCGCTACGTGCGAGCGGTTGCTTTTGTCTTTTTGCCGGTAGCCTTAGAATGTTTACGCCTCCTTTGTCAGTATTTTAACGCAAATTTTCCCCTTTTTTCAAAACTTGGCTATTTTTCTTTTTCTCGGAAATTGGAATTTTTATGATTAATTGATAATCGGACTTCGTGTCGTCCAATTCAGGCTGTAATCATACTCGTGATAAACAAATCGAACTCCCGCTTCGCGGTCGTCCGATTTTCTTATCACTCGTATGATTACAGACCGAATTGGACTCCACTCAGTCCTATTACCATTACATTCAATTTAGAAATCTATTTTTTTACATCACAGAGGAGGTCAGCGAAAACTCATTAACGTAGAAACTGAAAGTGCCACGACTGTTTGTACGAAGGAATAATTTGGAAAGAATATATCTTTGTAAAAAAAAGCTTTTATTTCAAGTACTGCGATTTTCCATTTTCTCTAGCTACGCGGAGGGTCTCATGTAAAGGCAGCTGTTAGGACATTTCAATGTGTCCAGTCCAAAGCAGTGAAATGTTAAATCTCCTTACTGATAGCTATACACTGAGTTGTATGTCAGTTGTGAGAACTTGGTTGTACATCACGACAATGTAACTTTATGGTTTTCTTAATTCTCATCACCTGTCTACTTAAAATTTACGTTATTATTGTTAGGAGAATCTATACATCGGTCTTGTTTAGAAATAAAAGGACTAACCAAGAGGCTCCTATTCCTATCTTTAATAAAATTCTTGATTCCTCAATTTCATTTAATTGAATAGATTCTATCATGTCCCCTCTTGGTGGCCAGTAGTGCTAGGGACTTTAAGCCAATATCTCTGTGGTCATCATAACAGGCAATAAATAAATAAGTTTCTTTTTTTAATCTTTTCCCAGCAAAATAGCTATTAGTAGTAAATGTCATTCAGTGCCCAAGCTCACCTCCCCTAATGTTAGTCGTGTTGTGCGCGTATCTACTGGAATTACAAAACTTTACCCGATTTTATATTGCAGATATACTGTACATATTATGAAGATCTTGTTGACATTTCGTTGAGAATTTCTCGGGAAACGTTTACATTATTCAAAAAAAAGACAACTTTTACACCCACACTAATTTGATTAAATCACTGAACCACGCGAGCAAACTGTCCAACTCAAAAGCGTTTGCAATAAAATACAGCGTATCTTTTATGACTGTTTGATTTTCAATAATTAGCTAACCTTACTACAATTTCTCTCTTCCAACGAAGATTTAATTAATTTTCTTTCAAATGAAGGTTTTCCACGGGAGAGCATATTCGGTAGCTTTTCGCACAGGAAGAAAACTTTACAAACAAAGAACTAATTAATCTTTACATTAATGGCTTTATACACAATGTCTGAGGGAAACTAATCCATCTTGGTCCTCCAGTAAACAATTCATTCCACCTTTCTTCAAAGCCGGTAATGTTTCATGCACAAAGGAACATAATTTCGTTCCCTTTGGTAAAGCAATTTAAACTCGATTCGCTTCCGAATTTCTTCATATCAACACGAAACGTTGTCCATACCAGAGGATCGTCATGATTCGTAAAGAGTTGACATTTGTGAAGGCAGCGTTATTCACTTTCCTGTTATTTGAGGTAGGATCAAGTCAGTTCTATCATAGATTACACATCTCGAACCCTAACCACTCGTTTGGGGTACATCCGAAATCATCACAACAGACATAAAAGATGTTACAAGTTAAATTGAGAAGTCTGCAAAGTAAAAATGAAAACATTCAAAATATCTTATTCCTTGAATATATTCGGTCGGTATACCCCTAAACAATAGCTTAAATTGCAGCTCTGTGTGGGCACATTTTTATCAGATATTCACTTGATCGTAAAACCGTAAAGCGCAAAATTGTCAGAGACTTGATGGTTAATCAAGTCTGATTCAGGAGGGGGATATGATTTTATGCTTCCAATCCTTTTGGTGTCCAAATTTGAAACGAACTGGCCAAATATTAAGCTTGTTATAACATTTTATACTAAATCGGGTCTTGAAGAGTTAAGTATCATAGTGTTATAAACGCTATTAGACTAACAACAATACTCACAATCTTTAATTTTTTTTCTTTTTCACCACAGGCTCATGTGATAGCAGACCTTTCAGGCCCAGATCAGGTGGTAGATGGCCTCGATGCAATCGTTGACGTAAGTATTTTTAAAGAAACTGACGTCGCATTAGAGGTAGCCTCTTTTTAAGTAAAGGTTTATCCCCTTCCTACAAAGTAATCCCACCAGAAGTGTTCGGATATGATTTACATTCGACTGGATTTAGTTTTCGTTAAATATCTATATTCATTTCTGTGCCTACATGCATGAACACTTGCGCTCGTCCGAGCGTGTGCAATTGCGTGCGTGCTTGCGTGGGTGTTTCCGTGCGTATGTGCGTTTGCAGTTGTATGGGTGCGCGTCCACGCAGGTACCGCTAACTGATGAAGAAACCAGTCTTCAAAACCTCTTAACCTGAATATACCACATGACCAATCTATCCTGGCTGTTCTACAAGTGTAAATGTTTTGAATCTTGTTGTTAAAATAGTTTTTCGCAACTACCATTACATTATACTCAGTTAAAGAAAGTTAAAGATAAGGAATGAAAAGCTGAATATCGTTACTGATACCTGAGTTTTGAACTGCGTTTCGTCCTTTTTGTCAAAGAGACAGAGGGAAAAAATGAGCTAGATGACGAATGACGAATTCACAAAACTGTGATCTGTTTCTTTGGTTTAACAACCGGGACCCCTGAAAAAAGGTCAATATTTACCACAATTTTTATTTTCCAGCATGGCTATACATCAGGGAAAATCGCCGCTGGGGTAAGTGCAAAGAAAGACATAATTGTCTCTCTCAAGACTCTTGTTTAAACTAAAGTTGAATCATCCAACTTTATGCTAACATTAAAATGTCCTTTTTAAAGCTACATTTACGTTATACCGTGTGTTAAGTTGCCGCACACTGAGTCAAGGACGTTCGCGCACAAAAGGTTCCCACGCACAGTTTTTCTTTTTTTATATAAACTTGCCATGTAGTTAGGGAAAGATCCACTTTTGCAACAATAGCCGAAAAAAGTGGTGGATCACCATGCTCATTTTCGAGGTAAAGCGCATAGAATACCATGCATTTTTATGAACTTTCGTTATTTTAAGTCGATGTTAGCTTGCAGATACCTACAGCAACTAACCGATCAAGGCACTTGTCTTCAAAACCTATCAGCCTGAGTGTACCGTATGTCCAATCAGTCCTTGCTGTGCTGCATGTAGCTGCAGACCAGTGCATCTTCGAGATCCTCTTGTTTAGAAAAGTTTTTTTTTT
>CM042753.1:4591535-4608274 GCA_022496165.2 Catalaphyllia jardinei | reverse complement strand
TTGTGGTTCCCTGATTCCCTTTACTAGGGCTAACGCCCAGTGGGTTATTCATGGGTTAAACTAGCACTAAAATTTACACTTTAAAGTTAATTCTCTGCTACATCATTTGTGTCCATAGTGCTACGCGGCACAACATTCATATTAATCCACATAGTCAGAGAGAGCACACCGAGATTCACAAAATCCTCAAGTTTTTACTGAGATACAGTTTTTAGTTTTTACTGAGATACTAGTTTTTACTGAGATACAGCGACTTAAAAATTAAAATTAACCAAGAAATGTATAATACGTGAAAATTAGCAAGGCTGATTATACAGTAGAGAGATATATTTTCCATTAGTAAATTCTCAGCTCCGACTATTACATTTCTAGCTTTTTGATTGGCTAAAAAATTCCGACTATGAGCCAATAATCGGAGTTTTACGTCATATGGAAAATAGTGCGCAAAGTTTAAACTTTTTTACTTTGTAAAATTGTGGAAATAAAATTCGGCGGCAAAACCCGGTTTGAGAATTACTAAAACAATTATTCCATTCCGGCGCCCTTGTTGGATATGAAGTGATTATAGCCAACTCGCGCTACGCGTTCGTTGGTTATTTTATAATTTCATATCCAACGCGGGCTCATGGAATAATTGTTATATATTTCGGAAGGCACGGCCTTCCTTCTTCAGGGTGTTATAGAGAATGACTCTAGTTTTGAATGTTACAAATTTAAAATATGGGAAATACGATATGACTAGTGAAAAGATAAATAATAAAAAGACTGATAGACAGGGCTAAGTAATAAGTAACGATGAAAAAGTAACCTAAAAATGTAAAAATATATGGGAAAACGTTACAGCCTGGAAAGTATAGTAGTAATGAACAGCTATATCCCTCTAATGTGTAATCAGCCTTGCTAATTTTCGTGTATTATTCAGCTTATAGCTGATTAGATCCTCTAAAACGAGTCACGGTGGTCCTTGCAAAAATTACTACGTCTGAAAGAAATGTATGGCCATCCGGATGCTGTGTTCGGACAGCACCAAACTCGGGGATTTTGTAAAGCTTGGTCTGTACTTTATGGCTATGTGGATCAATAGTTGCTAATCCCATAATTTACAGACTCGTACCTAGTCCTTCACGGTTTGAAATCGCGCAATGAGGAAACTTTCAGTCAAAATAAACAGGTGTCTTTTTGAAATGAAGGCTTAAAACTTCGGTCACTTAGTGGTTTAGTTAGCTAGTTTTGAAATACAAAGAAAAATTTAGTAGAATTGATTTTTGGTCGCAGCAGCACCTTTTTTTTCCCAAGAATTATTTGAGTACTGAACCCTCTAGTCGTTTCAAGAATGCAATAATTAATTGATTATTCGATTGTTGAAGCCACTAGTTCTTTTAAGGATTATTCGGATATTTAACCCGCTAGTCGTTCCGATAACATGGCTAGCGATTTAATAATCAAAAAAATCAATTCATTATTGCATTCTTGAAACAACTAGCGGGTTCAATATTTAAATTATCAATTCTTGACAGTTATCTTGAGGGTTGCGCTTCACATGGTTTGATTGTAAGACACAGACAAAACTGCATATCATCTGACTCTGTATCTGACATAAACGTCAATTGTTTTTCTATGTAATATAACAAAGTAGATAAGCCGCATGCTACTTCACTTATTTACCCACTTTCTTGATATCATTTTAAGTAACAATGGTTCCGACTGCCAGCCGTTTCGAGGGAAATAACCTGTAACACAATTAAAGATTGAACACTGGAAACGAGAGGACGATGGAGATCGATCCAGGAGAGAGAAAGGTCCCCAACAGAAACTTTAAAAATCCTGGTTCACACTTGAGTTAAGCACAAGTTCACACTTTCAACATACGCATGCGCAGAGAGAAACAAGATGGCGATTGGTTGAATCCTTGCGATTATGCTTGTCATTATTTCATGCCAGTTCCTACTTGTGAAATAAGCATAAGCACAAGCACAGGAAAAAAGAATATGTTTCTTTTTTACGCTTATGATTGTGCTTATTTCACCTCGGTCAGAGCACACTAGCATTTCTCTTGTGTTACTGCTCACGCTTTCGCTTGTGCCGGCTTATTTCACAATTGTGAACCAGGCGTTTTAGCTGACTTAATTTACTTATCAAGTGAGTGTGTCCTTACAGCATTCCAGATCCCTTGACCAAGAGGAACAAGATAGGAAAAGCCCACGCCAATCGTTATCGGCGGAAGTAGATGGCGTTCTGCAAAAGCTGCTGGCCAAGTGCAGGCGCAGCACACATAAAAGACTGGTCTGTTTACTTGTTTGCTTAGAATGCCGCGGTCATGAGTAGAAATAAAGCATGGCTGAAAATCTAGTTGTTTGCTTCTGTCGTCAATGTGTAACTTAAGCAAACCACGACGGCAACGGCAACGTCACCAAACAAATGGTTTAATGAGCAGAACAATAGCTTTGCACGTGCGTTATAAATCTTTGTGCATTTCGTTGCCGTTCTCTGCCAAACAGAAACGTGAAATGACCAAGTTCTACGTGCTTTGGAGAACCAAGGCCACAAAGGCAAATATTTTAGATTTCCTTATGGAATTTATCGCTGGCATTACATATTTAGTTTGAGCAGGTTTTTAGACAGATTTGCACTCTGAACGGGTTTTTAATTAGTTACTTACGAAGTTCGAGAGTAAAATATAAATCAATTTTTTCTAGGCGTCGTCCCTGGCGTCGGTCGCCGTCGTCAGTTCTTAAGTTCCCCAATAATAATTCCACGAGCGCGCGTTGGAAATGAGATAGTACATGCAGAGCCAACGAACGTAGTGCCCAAAAAGCTATAATATAAGCTCATATCCAACAAGCGTAAGTGAGAAAATTATTTATTAAAGACTCCCTCAAAATATAGAAACCTAAAATGAAATAAGAATGAAAAACGCCTCAAAATAATCCGAGTAACCTCGCCATCTTTTTACGGCATGGTGTAATACAAAATTGGTTGATGCGGCTTCAAGCTGTGCGTAAGTCGAGTAAAATATGCACAAGGGAAGTTTGGAGAGCACGACAAAAGGTTCTTGAGTGCTTCCCAAACTTCCCAAGCATGAATCAATTCTTTTACACACTATGATATCTTTTGAAGCCAACGGAAACCCTTGCATTATCCAGTAGGGCTCGAAGTTAACTTTTTAGTCCACTTGGAAAGTTTTGCTGGTAAGATGTTTTTCCTCTGGCAAGATGAGGATACCACGAGCAAATTATTTCCAAATGTTAGGAAGACATGGATGATTCTAACTCGGAAACGTTTGCTAGTGGATATTTTTCTCACTCGCAGATTATCAAAATCACTCGCATTTTGCGAGTTTGCAGCCTTTATTAATATTTCGAGCCCTGATCCAGTGATTCAGTATTTAATAAATCGTTAAATTCTTTACATCGAGATAGTTATCCGGCATAAAACAACTTGTTGTTACACCAATGATATAGTGAGTCAAGACACCCTTGTTTCAATGAGCAGGATTTGTAGTAGAGTTTGATCGGTAGGAAGAGAACACTTAAGCCACTGGGGTTTAAAGCATTTCAAAAAGAGTATAAAGATTGGAGGTGTTAAGTAATTGTTAGACCTTTGATGTTTCGCTCTTGCTGCGGTTCACATTATGATTTGAAATAATTTTAGAAACCAAACAATAATTTTCTGTGGGTTTGTGTTTATTTGCTGTATCATACAATGAATTTTTGCTGGCCTACATTGCACCTTGATCACGTCATCATTGCATCTTGATCACGTCATCATTGCATCTTGATCACGTCTCATCAAATCCGAAACCAAAATGATTCGTGAATTTTCACCATTCTATCAATTTTCTTCATTTGCCATGCCACGTGGGGAAAATATACTGTCATGGAACCTTCAAAACTAATATTTCCAGTTGTTTCTAAAGCAACTCATAACTAACACTGGTGACATTGTTTTTAAAAAAACGTTGGCTGCAGTTTAATTAAAAAGTCGTTGTAAATGGGCTGAAGACATAAAACTCACATTTGTGTACCCGCAGGGTGTACCCGTCACCATTCATGAAATATATCATCATATTGAGCTAACCTTTTTCGGTACAAAACTTACAACATTAAATCCTCTTCCTGATTCGAGACATTTCTTTAAGTCTTCGCAGTGAGAATGAAATGTCGCCTGTTGGTTGATTTCCTGTAATTTGTCTTCGTGGCAATGTTGATATTGTAGGCAAAAACGTTAAATGGAAAGTGACGTGTATAAAAATTAATGTTATTTATATTTGATCCGTAGTATTGGACTATTAAGTGGAACCAGCTTGTGTGGTTTTCAAAGTCTGATAAATCGTTTTTCATAGTTAGATAGATAGATAGATAGATAGATGGATGGATAGATAGCAATCTTGGGTCAAACATGATAGACAAATGTGAATTTCCTCCACTCCTGATTGGTTCACGATACTGACCTGGCGGAAGTATTTACCAATGCCAGAGTTATAAATAAGAACAAAACTTTTTTAACAAACAAAAGTCTTTTCAAAAGAAAGCGTGTCTTTACCGAGCCAGCCGAGCTGATAACTGCCATCGAGAGGCGATAATATGCATATGGAGAAGTTTGCCCTTATCTTCATCGCAACAACTCTACTTCTATCGAACTGTACTAGTGCGAGAAGTCGTTGGACACTGAGAGATGCTCTACCCCCGAATTTTCTTGGAAAAGTTTCTTACTTTCACAGACCGTGGTATGGGAAACGAAGAGAAGCCGAATTACCCAAGAAGGTATTTGAAAATGCGCCCCAAAATTTTCACGTCATAAAAATCGCAATAAAACTGATGAAAAGTGACATCAAAAAGCTTTTTGTTTGTAACAAAGTGATACCAAAACAGAAAATTTTTCTTCAGTTAGTTTCTAGTATTAAATCAACATCAGACAATAGACAGTTTTTGGTTTGAAGTCACCAGCTAACAACAGAAGTTTAATAAGTCTTTCCCAAGAGGTTACTCTTTTGTAACGTCAACATTCTGTACTTTATGTGTGGTGGTACATACATGCAGACTACATTCTCACTCTAAAAACCTGACACAAAAACACAGCATTTTCTAGCATAAATTAGTGTCAGGAGAGAAATTACAATAACATACAAAAAAGTGTGATATCCTGCAGAGATAAGCGTTGTGACAGTAAAACATGAAGCAAAATGTGAATGAATCAATCTGATCAAAGGGGATTAACATTGTATAATTATAAACAATCAAGAGCACTTGTTATTGGAAATTTTTCCACTTACGATATATAAGAGATTTATCTTCCTTTCCGATGAGGAGATGTTGAGTCAACATCAAGAAAGCGAGTAAGGGTTATCCTTGTGTCCAAAATAAGGCTTTGCACGTGATAACAAGTTTATCTGGATTGTTTTTGAAGGGAAGATATACATCATATTAGGATCTATTAGTATTTTTAGCGTTCAGTGGGTGGTATTTCTGGGTATGATAAGTGAAAAATGTTGTGTCAGAAAACGCATTAGTCCAGTTTTAGCACGGCCAGAACGTGTCCGGTTTAAAGGAGAACGAGTAGCCAATGATTTGTCAATCATCAGATCGGTTAAATCAATTCTCCTTTGTCGTCAAATCCTTTGGTATTGATATGGCATGGACGTAGGGTTTCCCATTGGTGACTAATAGGCAGATAAGTTTAAACGGGGAAGCTAAACATTGCGTTTACAAAAATTATTATTTGACCTTTGTAGATGAATTATCGATGACTTTTGGCGTGGTCCAGACAAGAAATTATCAGTAAGTAATTAATCGCAGTCTTTACCGGTGCAATTACACCCACTAGACATGAGCGTTCTCCGGTCTTCCGATTGCGTCTGTCATTAACAGGTTATAAATCAGTTTGTGCGGAAGAGAGGACAGTCAATTCAAATTGAACTAGGGAGCAAAGATTTTATTTACCGGCCAACTGTCAAATCTGTTTAAAAGAAAGTGGATGTCGCTAGAAGCATTCGACTTACAAGTTTCAACTCTTTCAAGATTCGCGAAGCAAGTAATTTCGCTGCGAATAATGATAATCAAAATCAAAATTGACAAAAAAAGGAAAAACACCTGTAAGATCCGATTCTCAACAGCATGATACGTTGGTGTAGGTATCGATCCTCCTTCAGTTCTTTATGCCACAAATTTTAATAAAATAAGGTTTGAAAAGAAAATTGCGATGACGGTCGAGGAGCTAAGCTGATTTTCGAAAAAGGCTTCGGCAAACGATAGTTCTGTTTGATTTAGTTCTCTTTCTCTTTGTCTTTATTCAGCTTTAAACAATGTAAAAAGGCTATCTCAAGAGCTGCCCATTGCATATGACCACAAAACTGGAACGTTTATTCCAACACATCTCACCAAAGTTATTCCTAAAAGAATTTCTTTTTTCATTTATTCAAAATATATATCTTAGCGTTTTTGTGAGCATTGTATTCCTGGCTAAATCCACATTTGCATTTCGTTTACTCAGTAACTGAATAAGAAGCGACAAAAGAGAAACCAAAGATTATTTCACTTTGCATATCCTTTGCCGGTATTATCCACCTTTTCATCGTACCTACATGGGAGTTATTGACCGGGTCATCTTCCTTTTACCAACAGCTTTTGAACGACATCGTCCTCTCACGCTTCCTTCCACTGACTAATGAAGGCGCGTATAGTTTAACGGAAGTTCCCACTGTCCTGTCACTGAGTAATAGCGTTTTCTGTTTGCTCTAACTTTCCTTTGAACAATTATAATTTATCATAATTATTGCATTGACAATTTCATTATTAATTTTTCTCAACCTGACTTCTCCTGTCAAGTTTTTGGTCTCTTCATAGCCTTTCTTTATGTATATTTAGGTTTCTTTTCTTAGAGGTTATCTGTCAAATCAATGTTCTCTAAGATCTGCTACATAAGCCGCGTTCATCAAGAAAATAAAATCGTCAGTTTAAAGAAAGCGGAAATTGCTCATTTTCATCGTAAGCAATGTTAAATATCAGATCAGTTTCTATTATCAATAGGTCACTTTACATTTCCCATTCAGTACTTCCTTCTTGTTTAAAATGCTAATCCCCTAACTCAACAGAGTTGGTTCTCTCAAACCGACTATGCTGACGCTGCTTACAAAACGATCGACATAAAGAGAATTTCATCGTCTTTTCTTGTTTGCCAGTATTCATCGCTTCAGTTCTCGATGGTATAATATTTCTGTTATGGTCGTCCTTAAAATTCGTCATATACGAATCGTAATGAATTCCTGGTACATCTTATTTTACTTCCTAACTTAGCTGATTCAGTGAAAGTGGAAGCGGTAGAAAAATATTGTACACCAAAAGAAAATTAGCTTATTCTCTCTTTCAAGTAGATTTTCAACTCATCAAAGTTAGTATGCCTGACACTATTAAGATCACTTGATTGAGTTTTACAGCGTTATTTTAATTAAATGTGTCACAAAACCACTAGTTATTAATTTTCCAATTTGGTATTTTCAGGCAATAAAGACATCAATTTATTCCTTAATTCTTTTCGTCAGAAAATCAATACCAAGGGAAATTACCATCAATGCTGTTCTGTTAACTATAACTGCATCAAAGTTAGATTTAACTGAATAAGTTTTCACTATACATGTTAAACAGTTTTAGTTCCTGACATAAAAAAAAACTGTTGAAAAATTTCGAGTGATACAGCATTTTAAAGAAATAGTTTGGGAATTGTATTCTCGTTATATTGTTTTCAAAACCTTTGAATAGACAACGGTTTCAAAAAATTCTTAAATTAAACCGGATGTCATGGAACCGACAAATCGTTATAAAAAGGATTGGTGGCTCTTTGTCGTGAATAGAAAACGTGAAACGAGATTGTCGTTAATCTGTCAAAAACAATATCAGCTTCGACTATTCCCATCAGTTGTATAACGTGAATATGGCAAGATTACTTCAATTTGCTGCATTTCTGGCTTTGGCCGTCTCATTGTGCACGTTAAGAACGAGAGGAGAAAATGAACTGGAATCCGCTACGAACAAACAAAAAGGTTTGAAGATGTTCCAACACAGACCGTGGTATTCTGGTAAACGCGTCGTTTTTCCTTTACACAGGGAGGTAGGCAAAAAATATCCCTCCTGATTAAACATTAAAAACGTCTTAGTATTTAGGCAGAATTACTTTCTAGTTCAAGTGGTAATGTGAAGATAAGCAGTACGCTTTTTGCTTTTGTCTACTTAGATAAAATTAGTCAGTTAAAAGTGTCGATTTTGTCAGTTCGATCTATAGATAACACAGTTTTACAAAAGACTTGCCGAACAAACGTTATAATTGTTACAGAAGCAATCTGAAATTCATGTCGCCAAAAAAGATGTACAACAAATGTATACAAAGTTCGTGGTAAAACGAAAAAGTAGGAAGATTTTTCGGCACGATTTTAAGTCTGATACATGAATTTTGTTGTCCACCTCACACTTCACAATGTCATTTCAAAAGACACCTGTTGTTTTAGTACTTGGTACCCTGGTTCCAGAGGCCCGTTATCCAAATAAATAGGAGAATATAATCGGGAGAATAAAATCCTAATAAATGCGGAAAACTCGGCAGTTTGAGGCACCCTGAGACGGGCCACTGGTCACACGAACCGGGAACCTCATTTCCATGTGAGAAATCGGTCCAAGAATTGAACCGCGTCGTTGATTGGTTCGACAAAAACAACAGCAACTGTGATTGGATAGTTAAAACCGTAGCTTTACGTGTCAAAACCGGTTTTTGTCGCGGAAATTGGAGATTACGCGAATAAAGCAGCTACTATAGCGAAATATCGCCAAACACCAACTTTCCGGGACCGATTTCCGAGTTCAAACTAAACTGACATTCCGGAATTATCTCACCTTGAATGTAACGTGTAATCGTGAATGTTACCTCAATGGAAGATGTTATCTTCTTAGGCTGTACTGGAACTATCAGCTCCTCGTGACATGGGAGTTCAGCTAAAGCACTCATCGAGTAATCTGCCTACGGCCAGGACGAAAAGGAGATTTCTGAGCGGTCTCCTTTCTGATCGGACTGCTGGGTGAACTTGTGTGGCACCTTTTCGTTCGGTCTTGAATACCACTATCAAATAAATACTGCAATGATTGCTGCGCTTTATCACGAAAGTTTTTCATGCACTCGCTCAGTGTCTCAAGTTTTTCTATCTCTCTTTTACATTTGAAGCATAACCGCGAGGATGCGTCTCGATGCCTCATGCATCGTTGCATCACGCGCGATCATACGTCATTTCTGTCCGGTTTGATATATGATACGAAATCTGCCTGGAAATGAGGTTCTCGGTTCTTGTGACCAGAGGTTTTTTTTCTCCTCGGCGCTTCGCGCCTAAAAGGAAAAGGAAAACATTAACCTCTGGCTCCCAGGGTAAGTACTTGGAGGCAGCCTTGTTCCAAGGGCCTTTTCTATGAAAGTTGTATGAGGAGGGTTTATATTATTCTTAAAATAATAAGCTTGACGAAAAAAAAACAAAAAAACATCATCACATTTCGTATTTGAAATAGTTCAATAGCAAGAAGGTTGGATTTATATATATGTGAAACTTATTTTCCATAATGCGCCAGTGTGAATTACGGGGGATATAAACCAAGCTGCAAGGTAAATATTTTTACAAAAAAACTTAATAGATCTAAATCTACAACAATATCAGTACCCAACCTTTGAATAACCCGGGTATAAATCGCAGATTCATGTTGCAATGTGAAGACAGTTTCAGTCGTACCGTGATGGTGCGGAACACTTTTCACGCAGCCAACTGGAACGTTTTAGTTCATTGACTGACCTTTACTGGTTTCAACTACTTTGTGACGTAGGCCTCCTCATTAAAGAGTTGTCTAAACTGAGAAATGGTAAAAAGCCACTGAGCTGTTGAGACCAGTTTGGCCTGTTAATGTGCAAGTTGTCATTTAAAACTTTGGCTTCTTCTTAGTTGTCATACCCCGAAACACTGTTAGAGTGGGAAAATTTTCGCCCATTTATATTTGGCAGTTTCGAATGTAAAGTTTTTCTCAGAGACAGGCTGGATGTGAATTTTTGGCCAGTTTTCTCTTCCTTGTAAGAAAAACGCATATTGTCTTCTTGACAACAGTGAACGAACCACGCCCAGATTGGCTGAAACTGATATTTATTGGTCTGTATCAAATTAGAAAGGCACATTAGCCTAAGCTGGTTTTAGTTGTGAATTGGAATTTACAAACAATTGGAATTTACAACAACAAACGCAACCCACATATGGCACTGGGTCGGTATAGAACCCAGGCCACATGGGAGGCCAGCACTCTCATTACGAGCAATATCTCGTGTTGCATGTATGTAAGGAATGCTACTGTTTCTCTCACAGACAGGAATCAGCCAAACAAGAGGATTTGATCAAGGAGAGTGGATTATTAGGAGCAAAAGCTAGGAGTAAAAACCTTAACAGCAGCAAGCAATAATAAACCCAGATGAGCAACTTCACTGACGGAGGCCTTAAAAGATGTATTTTATTCCTTTACTTTAAAGTGATACCTGTGTGTTAAACTCTGTAAACAGACAAATGGTTAAATCAGGAAAAGAAGTCATAAATTATAAAGATGGGAGTAAAATTAAACTTATTAGTTTCAATTTGTAACCCTAATCATGACACAACAGGTTTAAAATGTTGGCTGAACGACCCGGGAGAAATAGGAAGAAAGTCAACTAGATGATGTACTTGCTTGCACTAGATATTAAAGAATTATTTCTCTTTAATTTCTGAGTGTTCTCCATTTAATGATCCACTGAGTTTACCCAGGCATTCTGATTGGGTATCAATTCTACTGACTGACACCAAACACTCTATCTATAGAGAATGAATGAGACAATGTATTGGCCCTACAAGGTTACAATAACTATAGCTAGATATTAGTAGAATTTTACCGGATATACCGCTGCTAATGCTAGACGCTGACTGGCAGAGCTATATTGCGCCACCAGCCAAAAGTGTACAGTGATTGTAGGTTATTATAAATGGGCGAAATTCGATCGTTTTTCCGAAGTTTCGAAGAAAAAGAGAAAACTAAAAGAAAGAAATTCACAATTTATTGACTTAAATAAAAGAACATTCATGCGCGCGTACGCATGCAACCGCAAATCTCAAATTAATCTGATAATAGTCTGCGTGATATCTCTTAAGTGTGATCCCAGTGATTCCTAAGAGACGATAAATGATTCGGCTTTCACCCTCGTCAACTATCGCCTCCTAGAAATCTCGAACTCATAATCCAGATATACCAGTGCTAACCAGAGAGGGATTAAATAATTCCGGATCAAGGAAGTCTGAGTTTTATCCAGCCTCGATCGGAGACTGAGCTTAAAGTATCAATGAACACCTTGTAAGTCCGCAGTGATCCCCGCAAGTACTTATATCGATCCTGTTAATATCACCGCTATGGACCATCGTTCATTTATCAGAATGATATTGTTCCTCTCGTGCTTCGCCCACGGGGATTAATAGCGCTGAGCGAAAACACACCCTAACCTTAACCTCCCCTTATTTTGGGTAAAAAAAGAAAACAAACGCAGAAGGAAGAAAAGCCGGCGAGGCAAGCAAAACGACCTGAGCCGCCCTGTCTAATTTCTGAGCTCGTTTACTCACTACACAATGAGATACATACACACGTTTCCTTTACGACACATGAAAGAGGTGGAAATTTCCGATCAAGCCCGTGGGTAGATAATGAATCTGACAGTATATTTCTTTTCTGCCAGCGCAATCGAAGTAGGCATTTTGGCACGAGTTTATCACACGGAACAAATACAGCTGTCACTGTTGTTGATTATTACAAGCACCTTTACAGTGAGTGAGACAAATTAATATTGTTAAGTACAGTAAGGTAAATTAATTAACCCTTGCTGTCAATGAGTTTAGAGAATTGAATTAAAGTACATTTGTTTCCTGTAACACTTTCAATTAAACTTATCAGAAAGTCAATTCTGTTTCTTTCAGTTGGTAGAACACGGTTACCTCACTGATGAAAAATAAAGCTTAAGTTTCCACGGTCCGGCAAACAAGTAAAAAACCAAGCATTCCACTTTTGAATTATTTTCTTGAAAAGGGCCTTAAAAAGGTTCGGCCGCAGTGTTCCTTTTTCTTTACAAATCAACTTGCCTAGCTGAGTTATTTCCTATTAGGAGTACTTGTCGCGTTTCTTTCAGCTGAGGCAACTGACCAAAAACATTCGCGCTTATCAATCTCTTACTGAAAGTACTACTATGTTTAACACTTCCTATTTCTCAGGTCAGTTCAGTGGCGGCCCTACTCAAAAAGATAGTGCATGTGTTCTTTTGTACTTCACACAATGACACCTTCCGTTCTAGTCAAGTTATGACCCAGTGTGTGAATGAATTTAAAAAAAAATCATATCATTTCCTTTTTTCTTTTTGGGCCGTCTACAAAAAAACTTGTAAATTGCGACGCGACGATAAAACCTTTGTGTGGGGAATTTTTTAAGACGTGATCTATGAATTATCCTTCTGATTTGTTTTATGGCTAGCAGCTGCTAATATTTGCCTTTTTTCCAAGAAAAAAATACACGATCTAAACTGTCATAACTATTTAGGTAATGAGCGAAACCAGTTCTCTCGTAACGAAATTTATTTATTCTGAAGTTTTCTGAAAAAAAAACAGAGTTTAGCCCACGATCACAGAGGGAAAATCACCCACCTACAAACATGCTAACAGACAATAAACTTACAAAAACATAGGGACGCGCTGGAAGGATTGTAACAAGTGTTTGGATATCTAGCCGGTTTACACATTCAAGCTTTATTAGGAGCGTAGAGACGGTAGCCAGTGGTAAATCATGTTGAAACCGCCTTCTCTTTGAAAGATGTTTAGTCATGATAGTGCATGTTGAGAAACTCAAACTAGAGACATTAATACTTCTAACTTTAATTCTTGAACAATACTTTAAACCAACATTATCTTTCGCTGCTCATCTTATTTATTTTTTCTCAAGTATCACTTGAAACTTTGTGTTCAGTGAGTTAAGTACTGACAAGAGATCGATGCTGCACTATATTCATGAACGATTTAAATCACTTGAACCTCGGGCAAACATATCGGTAATTCTACCAAAAGTTTCACGCCTGATATTGTGAAACAACACAAAAGATCAGTTGGGAATTAAAAGACTTGTACAGAATCTAAACAAGCAGCTGTTTTTGACAAAGCAAATACATAATAGCCGCAAGTAAGTAAACTTGTCTATTGTGACTTGAAAACACCCATTGTATGTTTCGCCCGATACATAAAATAGTGACCACTGTGGAGCCCCCGGAAATTTGTACAAATGACTCAAACATTTACGATGTTTTGAAATTTGAGGAAAAGCATCAAAAATCGGAAATTAAAATGCCTCAATGGCCCTCCTTATCAAATATTTAATGAAAAGGCCACTTTTCTTTGTGCGGATGCAAATCTCTCTACACTGAGGTCACGGCGGCCCACCATTTAGTGTCGTTTATACTTTGAGTCGTTTATACTTTCAGACAGGTCCTGTACAGGTAGCGAACGTCAGTTAGAGAATTCACTCGAAACTGAAAGCTATCAGCCACACTTGAAGAGACTGATACACATTATATAAAGAAAAGCTATCACACAAAAGACATACCTTATTCCTTCCGTGGTACCTGAGACTGCGTTTTGACTTCGGATTGTAGTTTGCTATGTTGGACAAGAACGAATTCACAAGACAGAGATTTGTGAAGGTACGTATGGGTTAAGCTTTTTTAACCTGAGGTGTAGAAAACGTCTGAAAACACGCGTGCTTACGTAGAATGTGGCTAAAGATGGGCAAAGTACAAGCGGAACTATTTTATTTTTCACCATTTTAAAGAACTCGATACGATGGCATGCTTTAATCATTCGAAACCAGAGAGTAGTGGTTTGATATCGTAAAACAGTACTTGACAAATTAGAGCCAATAGGAAATGAAAGTAGCCGTGGTAACGATGAACATGGATTATGAAAAGGACAAACTTTATCATCGTCGAGGTTTCTGACTTTCCATTTGTATGAATAAACCGGTTTTTCTGGTGTGAAAGCCGCTGGAACCAGCCTTTCCACTGAAAATGTTTTGGAATAATCGCGAATAATCGCAAAATTCTTATACCATTTCCTTTTTCGCATTGTTCTCATATCCTTGATTATATACGCAGTCGATTCGGTGGGAAACGAATCAGTCCTTTCCATCGGAAGATTTTCAACTACTGTCAAATTAATGATATACGCACTCATCCTGTTTTCCTTTATTTACTGAAAATTTGTTTTGCTCTTCTTCTCACCGGTTTTTCCACGCAAATGAAAAGCGCTCCTGGTCAGTTTTTGGTTTGAAACAGATTCTCTGTAAATTAATGAAGATTGTTCTTCCAACAAGTCAAGTGGACAGCAAAAGTAAGGCGGAGAACATGATTGCTTCGTATATATTTTTTGTCTATTCGCTTTTATTCCCAGCGTAACCTGACTAAAAGAAACATTTGTTGCCTTGGCTTGTAATACAATTACCAAGGGATGCCGAGTGATGCCTGTAACAAATTTGTAACCAACTACCTTCATTTCTGAGGGACCACCTGGCTCGTTGAGAAGAAAATGGAGCACTTATTTCGAAATAAGCTGGAATTAAGAAAATCTCACAATGTTGCGAACGTGTGCGCAGGCTTATGACACGGGATTAACTTTCCTGTCTGATAAGAAACTTGTCAAAGTTGAGTATTTCAACTCTTAGCACCACAAATATAAGTAAACAAAGATTCCGGGCCGGATGGAGTGTTTGCTGAGGTTTTGAATAAACGTGATCACCTTCACAAACAATCCTCTCGGAGTTTCTCATTAATTGCACGAATTCTTGTGGCAAAGAAAATAAAATAAATTTATTATCTGAAAGAAATACCTTACATAACTATGATTACACTTCCATTTCCGCGAACTTCCCTATAAGACATTCATGACAAAAGGAATTCAACAGGTAGGAAATTATCTCTTAACCATGACGGCTGCGTGACTAGTTTCATTCCTGAAACCTTATATGGATTTAGCCAACCCTAAAAGCAAAACTCCTGATTGCAATAACTTAACCAGTAAGGAAAAAGACGACTTGTTTTTCTTGGATCACAAACTCCAAAAATGATCAATTGTGAGCATGTAATTGTTCAGCGGGTGGTTTCAGTATTTTTTACAGTTACATTTTAACAAACTATAGCCAATAACCGTAATGAATTTTTCCAAGATTGCAGAAATTACGTATGCAGCATATCAAAACTTTCCAAGAGACGATTTTGCGAGGAATAAGACCGAATGAAATCAAATGTTTGTTTTTAGTGGCCATGCACTTAGCTACACCAAGCTAGTTCACAGGCATGTCACTTAAACTGATGAACATAACAGGCTTAAAAATCCCAACTGGCGGGAGGCAGACCAGTGGGCTATTTACAAGCATGACCGAGGAGTTGAACTAGGGTCCAGCGAGAAACAACTCCAGCTTAGTGGTCAGGGCGGGACTTGAACCCGCGACGTCCGGATTTCAAAGAAAGAAAGATGGAAAACGCGCCAGGGGTTAATTCGCGCCAAAATTTTGCCTTTGCATGTATTCCTCCCTTCTTGGCCCAAATAATTTACTTTGCTTGAGCCTGCAATCAAATTGAAAACGATTACTTACGACCTCGATGAGCTCTAAACCTGAGCCCACGATATGGTCACGTGATACTGGTCAGCGGATACATTGGTTTGACAGCTGTCGTCGATTAGCTATAATATGGATGTCCAAATTCAATGATGTACCGATAGTAATGGTGCTACTATCTTATTTTTCAAGGTATGGGTCTTGGCGTGCAGACGTAAGGACGTTCGTACGTTTTAAGGCCGAGACACACCATGCGACAAATCGCTGCTACACGTCGCCGCGACTGGTTGCTTCAACAAATCGCCTCGTGTGACACGTGAAAATCATTGTCGCTGCGAAAGAATTTTGTCGCTGCGATCTGTCGCACAAATTCAAACTGGTTTGAATTCGTGTGACATATCGCAGCGACAAAATAAACGCAAGTGACTTGTCACAGCAGCAGTGCAGACGAGGCGGCTTGTCGCCGCGATGTGTCTCCGCAATTTGTTGCATCGTGTTTCTCGGCCTTTACGTCCGTACGCACGGATAGTCAAGTGACAAAAAACGCTTTTAGATCTATCAGTATTGATCGGAATGGGGCTCCGTTCAAGGCCCTTCGACGTGCAATAGCTTCGCTATAATGAACGGATTTATGAAAACTCCTTCGCGGTGTCTTCAGCATACAGCTCATGGACATTATCACTGATCGCTTTCTGTTGTATTGCAGCTGACCATTATTAGGATGAATGCCAAACTCAAGGTGTTGTTATTTACCATTGTATTACTAGCAAGTGTTGTTACCCAGGGTGAAGGTTTCTCCAGTGCACATGGTGGAGTTGGAGGCAAGCGATCCACTAAACAGGTAAAAGTAGATTGACCGACTGGATGACCAACTCATTGACCAACTGACTGACTGACCAACTGACCCACTGAATGACCGACCAACTGACTGACTGACCTGCCTGACAGACCGAATGACTGACTGACCAACTGACTGACTCACTGACGGACCGACTGACTGACTGCCGGACTGATCAACTGACCTGCTGACTCACTGACTCACTAACTGACTTACTATCTCACTGA
>CM042753.1:4530913-4564412 GCA_022496165.2 Catalaphyllia jardinei | reverse complement strand
TGGATATCCCAGGCACCCACCTCCCATTTAGCGAGGCAGCGGGTTAATATATATATATACATTATGGGTTAAATGTTCACCGACGAAGCCAAGATAGTGCTCGGAAGTTTATTCTCAGGTACGGTTCAACGTAGCGGAGATCCAATTCTGTAAATTTAGCGCGAGCATGTAGAGCGACTAGGGTTTTGTAAGAGCGGGCGCTGTTCATACCAACCGTGTTCATCACGCGAGCATAAAGTACAAGATAAAACTTAAAATCTAAAAACTAAAATATTTCTATTGGCTACAAAGATTACAGCAATTGCTGTTATTTATTACAATCTCGTCAAGGTTCAGTTTTCTTATTTTGTTTAACAAGACACGTAAACTTGGCGAGTCCCTTTGATTTTCAGTAAGTTTTGACAAAAAAAAATCGTGCTTACTACGTTTTGGTAATTCGAGAGTGGTGCCGAATAGCCCTTTTCACGGTTGATTTTTCTCATCTGCATTGCGTGGATGCGAGGTATTTTCGGGCTGAAACTACAACATAGCCCGAAATTGCCTTGCATACATGCTAGACTTTATCGTAATGCAAATGAAGTGAAAAGGGTTATTGGGTACAGGACCTAACTTCCTCAAAACAAACCAACAAGCAAACGAATATAAACGTTTGCATGTTCCTCTACCTATATATATGAATATGTCTGAATTACTATTTCAAGACTTTCAGGAGATTTTTTCCGTGTATTCGTGACCTAATTTTTCATTGTGTAAACACACTTTAATCTCTCACGACAATGAACACAAAGTAAGGTAATAATCAATCTTGTTGCCATCAAGTAATTCTTCAAAGGAAGAAGACTAACCGTTTGTTGACTTGATGATGGTTGTGCAGGTGCAAATCCAGCAAATGTTGCTTCACGCTTAGGTGCTGATGCACCAAAATTGAATGTGGATTGCAAGCCTTCCGCTGTTCCGGAAGGTTGTGCGGGGGCAAACGAAAATCCTTGTGCTGTGGAGCCAGCATTGAAGGCAAACGGCTTAACTGCTTGTGAACTTGAGTTGACTGGTGTGGATGATAGGCCGAATGTTTGTGATGATGGCTGAGGTATGGCAGTTGTCACTGCAGCAGTATTAGTGGCACCAAACTGGAATAAACCAGCACCTCCTGCTGGAGTTTGAGACCCTGCCGTTTCAGTGTTTGGTCCTGCAAATTGAAATGTCCCTGTGACAGCTGATGCTGCTGTCCCTGCGGCATTTGAGCCAAAACTGAATGAGGCTGCTGGAGTTGTGGAAGGACCCGCAGCATTTGCCATGAAAGTGAAAGGCAAAGTGGTGGTCTTGGTCGGAGCAGAGGTATTAACAGCCTGGAAACTAAATGGCGAAGGAGCCAAGCTTGTGGTACTAACAGCTTGTGACGAAGTAGTTGTAGCGGAGGTCGAGGCTGCACCAAACTGAAACGTTGTGAAGCTGGATTCTGCAGGGCCTCGTGGATTTATGAATGGCTTGCTACCTGCAACTGACGACCCTGAATCTCCAGCAGAGGTGTTAGCTGATGATGATGGTGTTGCTGTCCCAAAAGTGAAGGGTGATGGTTGTCCCGAGGGTACAGCAAGGGTAAATCCAGAGGAGGCAGCTGTGTAGAAAAAACACATTGATATCAATCACAATCACCTTTATTGGCATACAAATTATTTTACATTATTAAATTATTATACATTTTAGATAAATTAATAAAAAAATAATTAATAAAGGTATTGTAAAAAAAAGAGCCTAGAGGCTAAAGGAACCGTAAGGTTGTCGAGTTAGCCCCTATAACCATTTTGAGTTATTTTAATAAAAAAGAAAAAGGAAAAGAGCAACAAGGAGAGAAAAAAAATGCTTAATGAAGTTGTAATAAATTACAACTTAAAGCCTATAGTTTATAACCTATTTCAGCATTGATACAATATTTTTACCTAGTATCCATTTGTAGTATTATAATCATTTCAACGTTTTTATTATTGTTGTTATTATTCTTATTATTATTGTTCTTATTATGTAAAGCGGATTGGATCATATAGCAATGTATTTTGCGCTATAGAAATAATAAAGTTATGTTTATGTTATAAATGGTGGATTACTATTCAAATTTCTTAGAGTACTGTTCTGACAGTAAATAATGTTTTATTTCTTTGGCGGAAGGTAAATGTACTGAGATCTTTCAAGTAATAAGGGATATCGCGCCAGAGGTCTATTGCCTGATAGGAAAACATTTGTTTTCCAGTGTTAGTACGAGGACGCGGTTTACAGAAGTTTTGCTTTGATGCATACCTTGATAAGAGTTCGAAGACAATGCACATCCAGTAAATGAATTTGTCGCAAATTTTTTTAATCTGTCTTTAAAAGACTATGAAATGAAAAATACAATTAATTGCTGCTTATTTGAAAGGCGTTTCAATATAAAGAGGAATGACGTTTTCCTTTTTGGAATACCTTCAAGGGCGCTTAAACAAAAAAAGCATAAAAGTCTAATTCAAAATCTCAAAGTCTGCATCCGAAAACTCGAGTAAGAACATCCTGCAAATTGTCTCCCACAACATAGGAGTTTTATTATCTTTAATTTCTATTCTGCTGGACAAATGAAAATAAATTGGATGACTATAACCATACATAACAAACGACACAAACCTGCTTGAGATGAATTTGATGATGTATCTGGTTTGTTGCTAGAAGAGTCCGAAGTAGTCTGAGCAAAAGCAAATAGATTCACGTTCGGAGGAGCAGTAAACTCATCTGCAAATAGACAGCAAAACAAGAAAACCGGTTAAGGCAACCTGAAACTCGCATGTTCATGTAAGTAGACCATGTAGCAGACCACAAAATTGACATCTCATGATTATTGTTGCTTTCGTTAACTTGCCAAACTCAACAGAGCATGTTAAGTTAGAGCGATTTTCCATTGCGTGTTGTAAAACCAAAACCAAAGTAATCTAAATCATTCAATCACGGACGGTACAAAAAATCCAGTGAATCAATCCAAATCAATACCTCTTACTAACCGAGTTTGAGGTCCGTACCGTAAGTTACAGACCGTTTTTTCCCCTTCGATTTATGGCCCAAGCGCGAAGCCATAAACCGTAGGGGAAAAAACGAGGATCCGTAACTTACGGTACGGACCGAGAAGACGAGGTTAGTAAGATATTTATTATATCTCTATTGTGTGGCTGACGAGTTCGGGAACGATTTTTATCCATGAGTAACGGCTTCAAATTTCTGAAGCCGGTCGAAAGCAAAACGAGTCAATTTGAAATCGTTTTTAAGTCGTTACTACGCTTTAGCACACAATTTAGAGTAAAAGATAACTTATTTAGCAAGTAAAGGTTAAAAACTAAGAAATTTTGGCGATAAATCACGCAACAGTTTGGCAACACAAACAACTTTAAATTTTAGCGGGCCGTGCGGGAGAGTACGGCCCGCTAAATTGACCAATCACAGCGCGCGTACTAACTTAGAGATATAATAATAGTAATTATTGACTGAGTGGGAGGGCCGGACGAGAAAATATTTGGCTCGGTCCGTACGTCCTGACCTCGAGCCAAATATTTTCCCTTCCGACCTAACCTCACTCAGTCAATAAGCATTTTATCATATGACCACTTTGTTTTTTTTTCATTTTCATTTTCTTTGGTGGAACGAGGCAGCGCTGGGGCCGTACGCTTTTTTCGGGCCCTATCACTTCGACGCATACGGCCCTCATACGGGACCTTTTTCTTATGGTTTTCCAAGCAAATTGCTCGCGGGGCCGTACGGGTCATATGATAAATTAATGTAGCTTGAGAGAAATGCAAGAAAACATGTGCGAGCGAATTGCAATTAGTTTTACTTTTGATTGGATACTTTTCAACACTCAAGTGAAAACTGCTCTGTGGAATAAAGTTCAACTGTACTTAAATTAACAGTAATTACATAAATTGTCAAATGATAACTTGCTGGTCTCTGACCTTTCTTTTCCCCAGCAGTGGGAACTTTAAGCAGGCCCGTCTCAGCTGCATCTGCAATACTCATTCCAGCCCCTGTTTGCTTGGATGTTTGCTCCAAATTGACGGGTTCTTTGATCTCAGGCAGTTTAAGAAATCCACTGGCTGCAGCTTCAGCTATTGAATTTACTTTTCCTTCAAGAAATGACATAAATTAGCAAAGAGGGTCACTCGGTACATACATAAAAACACAATGCACCTTTAACATTCAATTCTTTTTGTTTAAAATTGACTAATGAAGGAGAACAAACTATATTTGTATGATGTCTCACAAAGTCTACATGTAACTTCCTGTTAGCTTGCTTTGTTTGCACACCCCTTTGACTTTTTCCTAGCTTACAGGCAGAACATGCTAATATTGGTAGCTTGCAATGCCACAGCTGTAGAACATGAAAAATGCGATAAAACATTAAACTTAAAGTGCACCTAACCCCAAAATACTTTTTCACTTTAATAAATCTTTGTTTGAAACGAAATGCGCCTTTTGCTCCTTTCTAACCCTAATCTTGACTTTTTACAGGCTGTAAAAAGTTACCAAATCTGGCCATCATCTGTTGCATGACAGAGCAAGTATGGGGTATGGTTCTATTCCTGGTTTGATGTCAAACTTCTCTGCATGTATGTTTACAAAGACTTGCAACGATGCAAATTGGTCTGTAAATTCAAACCAGGAATAGGCCCATGCCCCTTGCTAGCTCAGTCATGCAACAGATGGCTAGATTTTGTATTTTTTACAGCCTGTAAAAAGTCAAGATTTAGTTTAAAAAGGCACACTGTGTTTTGAACAGGTGCAAAGATTTATCTGAGCGAAAAAAATAATTTGGGGTTAGGTGCACTTTAAAAGTGTAGACTAACAAACTAACACACACACTAGGCATGTATTGTGTTACCTTTGTTGGTAGACTCTGGAGTAGCTTGGTTAACTCCAAATGTGAATCCCCCAGAGCTTGGATTGTCCTTGTTGACTGAACTATTAAAGGTTACCTTGTTGGATTCATCTTTATCAGTCTGGTTATCAGGAAAAGAGCCAAACCGCAAAGGCACAGCATTTGTCTTTGGCTCACTTACCCCTGAATCGCTGAGCTGAGAAGATGAAGAGCCAAATTTGAATGGGGCGGAAAGATTAGTGGTACTTTCTTCCTGTTTCGAGTCATTCTTGCTGCTCTGATCGGCAGTACTTGAACCAAAAATAAATGGAGAAGAAGTAGATTCACCCTTGGTTTTAACATCTGAGTTACCAACACCAAATTTAATTGATGGCATAGAACTGAAATTTGAATTCAAAGAGTTGTTGACCGGAAATTTAAAAGGCGAAGAAGAAAAGGTCTGACTGCCACCCAAAGTTGAGCCAGCTGCTGAGACTGTCCCCAACTTAGCTCCAGGTTTTGGTGTTTGACAAGCCACACAAGTCGAGTCATCACTTTTATTAGTGACCATGCAAGTGTCACAAGTCCAAGAGCCGGCTGGTGGAGCAAATTTGGCAGCTAAACTACTGTCAGGTGCAGCATTTGATGAAATGCCAAATGATGGCATTGTAGTTGCTGCTGTAGTCTTTGTAGCACCTGGCCGCAGTGCCTGGCAAGCAACACAAGTGTTGTCTGTTGATTTGTTTTGAAGCATGCATATGTCACAAGTCCATGAATCTTCTGGCGGTGCAAACTTCTTCATTAAGTCCTGGTCAGAGTTAACAACTTGTTTTGATGGTAACACCTGAGGTTTGACACCAGGTTTTGGTGTCTCGCAAGCAACACACTTCATTTTGCTAGCATCATTGTCAAACTTTTCCATCAAGTCATTACTTGAAGCAGGTGGTTTCTTAGGAGCCGGCTTTCCAGTGAAAGGTTTAGATGATTGACACGCTACACACTTTACATCAGTAGCCTTGTTCGACACTAAGCAAGTGTCACATGCCCAGGAACCTGGCAACGGTGCAAATTTTTTTAGAAGATTGTTGTTAGGTTCCACTTGTTTTTCTGACTGTTTTGTCTGTGATGAGAATGAAAAACCCAAAATAATCAACATGTTATTCACTCATGACTTCTATTACACCCACATTTAGTGCTACATGCACAGGTGACATCTTAACATGCTATGTAACCTGCCTCTGTCAAAAATGTTAGCACGGATTTCTTAACAGTCAAGTTCAACTTTTAGTGATGAGAGACGGATTTAATTGACATCAAAATAATGCTACATGTAGGAGTATAAAGAAGTTATTCCATGAGAGAGAAATCAACCGATTTGAATGTTTACATCTTGCAATAATATTGAAAGAGGTAACAGAAGTCACTATTAAGAGCTGATCTACTTGACAGTTGAATAGTTTGAATTATCCTGTAAATCGGGAAATACACAAAGTTCACAGCCATTTGAGGTCAGTAATTATAATCTATTTGCCATTTCATTGGCTAATAACTATGGAATGAACGGTATTTCAGCCATTTGCATAGTACATCGAACAATGAGAATGTTGAAAGATGGCCATAAGATGTCACCTATGCACCTAACACTGAAAGTGGGTGTAAAGGTACTCAAACTTGGCAAGTCAAATCAAATAATTGGCATGCAGGTCATAATTTATTGTGGTATATGTAAATGAAAGCTTCCCAATGTCACCAATTCAACTTAGGATTAAGTCAGTCTCAAGTTCAGTCAAAGTATCCAGGGATTTCATTAAGCACCGACGGCCGACGAAACTCGTCGCCTACTTCGTCCATAAAAGTCGGCTCTTTTCACCCAAAAATTAAAGTAATATAAGAGAAATGCATTTAAAACTGGTTGATACAGTCGGTTAATCTACTCAAACCAGCTGCCTACTTCAAATGTTATTGAAAGCCCTGGTATCTATGACAAGATATTTAAATTCTCTTCAAACACAAAATGTCATTTCAAACACTACAGTGTTAAAAATGCGAAGGGAATTATGTGGAAAATTTTAGCAATTATTATAACATACCTCTGAAACATTTATTTTCTCCTGCTTGTTTGAGACAGATATGTTCCCAGAATCATCACCACTGCAAAGCAATTGGAAAACCAGAATTACAGTCAAACTACCATTTCACTCAGCAATGGTAAGCATTAAATACTTGATGCAATATTGTCATCCCAAAATACCTTCTATAATTCTAAAAACATGCACCATGTTACTATAGAGTTATAGAAACACATGTGGAAGTTTGGGAGAACGAGAAATGCTGTGGGAACATGAGCCATAAACGAGTGTTTCCACAGCTTTTTCAAGTTCTCGTAACTTTCAGAGTGTTTCTATAACTCAGTAGAAACAGGGAGAACATGTTTATTTCTTTTAGAAAACAATGCGATGGGAAAAAGGAAAACAACTTGTTAACTCTGATTATCAAAATGTAAATTCTCTTTGCTTGTGCCATCATTACATCACCAGCGCTCCAAGGCGAGTGGAAAAAATATTTGGTGACCAACAGATTAAAAGAGAAACTTATTTGAAAAATTATCAATAGGACGAATTTAATCAATAGTACAAGCGGTGGCATCACCTGTCTTTCTCTTTACCCCTCTTGACATGACTCGACATGAATGTGTAAACTTACTGTAGCAGAGGAAAGTGATGAAAACCTGGGGTTCAGCGCATTAGCGCTTCATGTACTATGTCATGAAGTGTCTTCTCTTTTTTGGGCGACGTGTAATATGTCATGAAGTGTCCTCCCCTTCACGTTTTCTTTTTTTTTGGCGAATGAATTCTTTTATGGTAACCATTTTACATATTAAAAGTTGCCAAAAGGCAACTTCTTGAAAAAGTGAGCTTGGAGCACTGATCAACAGCTCATGCTAGTTCTGTCTTCATCCAGTTATAGAAAAATGATTTTTAACCAATCAGCACACATATTTTCTTTGGAATGTTTTCTAAATGTCAATATTTTGTAACTGCCTTTGTCACTGGATCTTCACAGCTTACCTTTTACTTATGGGCATTGGTTGACTAAAGGAAAATGTAATCTAGGAAAAAACAAATTAATTAAAGAACATAATATTGTAAAACTACAATCTATAAACAGTACATGTAAGTTTGGACTGAAACAAAAATGATAACTCTCCTCACTAACTTTCTTAGTTCTGAGAATTCAGTTTTACATCAGGAATTGATCCTTTCATTGTTCACCTGTTTTCTGGTCAATGCACTAACATTGTCAAGGGAAAACAAAAGTTGACCACTTTAACTTGCAAATTTATGGAAAGTTCTACTGGATAATCTGATCAAAAGTTTCCAGTAATAATTATTACAGCCTGAATCTTCAAAATTAGTCCAAAAAATTATGTCATGAAAGGCGAGGCATTAAACTGGTGTATGTGAGGAGGTAGTTAGAAGTTACAAAGCAGCTCTAGCAGTTGCCAAGGCAACTCAGAACATATTCACCCATTTCATTTGTTATCTATTATCTTCAGGCTTCCTTTAAAAAAAGATTAACATGCCATCCCAACTTTGAATATTAGTTTCAGTTCAATAACCACATGCTTAGAAAAGATTTCTGCTTTCTGCTTTCAGATTCACCTTACCTTATCAGAACTACTCCGAGTTACTGAAGATGATGCCTCAGAAAATGTTGGTACTTTTGCTTCTGGTGACGAGAACTTGAAGTTATTTTTTATGAAGTCTACAGTTGTTGTGGCAGTGGCAGTTGAGATTGGCTAGAAAGAAGACAACAAAGAAGTTATTTGGAACTGTAAATTTAGTATTTAGACTGTTGCAGTGTACTTACACTTCACTGTAACTAGTGATCAGGTGTTTTTTTTAGCTCACAGTGTACATGTAATCGATAATAAAGTGATTAGAGCACAAAATAATAACTACCATTTCATTCTTTCCAAAACTTCTTTTTGTTTCAGCCTGTGACGTGGGCTTAAAAGTGAAGGAGGGAAGGGATTTTCCATTGGGTAATGTAAGTGCAACAGGTGCCACAACTTCTGGAATTGGATTCACAACCTGCATCATAATGAAAGTACAAAAATACAACACTGTTGGTGTAGGAACAAAGCAGTCGTCTAACTAGACATAAGTAATACGACAATGGCAAGTTTCAACATCTCTTTTTGGCTTCTATAAAATCTCTCTCTAAAATCACACTTACAGTGTATTAAAGTGGTACTATGATCAATTTTTTTACCCCTTGATAATTTAGGTGTATCACATAGAATTCCGTCATATTACCACTTTAAACACCTCTACTTTACACTGAAGTAGTCTAAGAAGCCCATCTTAGACTAAAAAGCAGCCCAAGTGTACTTAAGGACATTTGCGCTAAAATTTTCCAGGCGATAGAATTCTTTTAAACTTTTACTGCAGGAAGATAATGAGTTGCTTGTGCAGAAATGCAAAAAAAATTTGCGGGTCACCGCCTTTGTTTCAGAGATAAAGCGTGTGGTAAACTATACTGATTTCAAAAAATTCTCCCATATAATTGAATGGCTTTGTGCAAGACGGTCGTAAGTGACTTTTTTGGGTAAAATTTTTTTTCCTTCAAAAGTGCCTGAATTTTTGCATGTGCTTTTCAATTAAGTAGTAAAAGATTCCCATGTAATTTTTTTGGGTGGTTTGCACTTTGCTTCTGAGAAAAACGAAGTCAAAATATCGAAGCGTGCACAAAGAACGCAACAAAGTGGACAAAGTAGAGCATTTTAGCCAAAAATAGATACAGGAGAATGTTTTTCTGCTTTATTGAAAAGCACATGCAAAAATTCAGGCACTTTTGAAGGAAAAAAATTTTTACCCGAAAAAGTCACTTACGACTGTTTTGCACCAAGCCATTCAATTGTTCACAGTCTACAGGGGTTTATAGTTAAAAATATCGAAGGTGAGTCAACGGAGGCAAACGATCTTAGTCATATTTTGTAGAAGTGGGTCTGTTGCATAAATAATTCCAAAAGTTACAAACGTTTTCACAAAATGTAACCCTTTAAGAGGCATTTGAGATCGCCGCACAGATGCAGGAAGAGCTGTTAACAACGCAATTCGATGGTGTATTTTTGCCAAAAATTCAAACTTCTAGTCGATAGATTTTCTTCATTTTTTCAGAACAGAAAATGATCCATCGAAAGAAAAATTGGGGTCACTGAACGTCCAAGATCGTTAAATCCAGGCAAAGCTCCAGCAATGGCCATCTGTCCTATCATTTGTTTATTTTATGACTTAGTGCGTGCGCTAATGCATGACGTGGCATGTGAATTTGCGTGCGCAGTAAGGATGCGCAGAAACAATTACCGTATTTACCCGTGTATAAGTCGACCCCCCATTTTGGAGCCAAAAAATACGTCATAATTTTTGAAATAAGCTTACAAAATAACACATACTAATCTTTAATGAACCTTCATCGTTGTGGAGAGTAGCGCGAACGTCCTTAAGTCTGTATCTATCTAAACGACTGCATATGAAGAATAAAATATCCTACATACCTCTGCTTCACTCCTGTCAGCACCTCTTTCTCTCTGTGTGTAATGGCCTGTGCTTCGTGAACTTTTTGCTTTTCCTCCAGCTTTAGAGGATGATGGTGAAAGAGAAACAGGTAAAGGTGTTGGGGTAAATGAAGACACTGAAGGCTAAAAGGCACAGAGATAAAAACTAGTCAAATAACAAACAAAGATTGATCAATGAAATGAAAAGTTGAAAAAAAATACATTATAGTGATAAGTATGGTAAGTCTAAGTTTCAAATACCTTTGAAAATGTTGGGATGGTTGTTGTTGCCGTAGAAAATCTAAGGAAAAGAAGAAGTCATCTAGTTACATGTAGTTTGCAACAGCAAGACCAACAACATTGTGGCAGGTTAACATAAGATGGAGCAGACAGAAATGCCAGTTTTATTAGGTTTGTTGAATTACTTACATCTATTTCCTAATCACAAAATGAAATTTATTATGAATCAGAGACTTTTAGGCAAAAGTTCACTTCCTAAGGACTTTCAAGGCTTTGAATTTTAATTTCAAGTCCCAGCAGTTCCAGGTGCGTGAACTTGAACATAAATATATATATCAGTGTTCCAGATAAGCAAGGGGTCTCAGGTCAAAAACCTGACAAGGTCACCTACATGACCCGACAAACTGATAGAGAATTAATAATGATTTGGTGGAAATAGTGGGAATTGACCCGTTGGAATTCGTTATTGACACCCAGCCTTGAAAACTTATCTGGAACCCTGATATATCAGAAAACAGTCCTAAGAAAGCAGGCATGCTGATTGGTTAAAAATCATGTTTATATAACTTGATTGACACACAGACAGGGCTTTCATTAAGCACCGACGGCCAACAAAACTCATCGCCTACTTCGTCCATAAAAGTCGGCTCTTTTCACCCAAAAATTAAAGTAATATAAGAGACATGCATTTAAAACTGGTTGATATGGTCGGTTACTCTACTCAAACCAGCTGCCTACTTCAAATGTTATTGAAAGCCCTGCACAGAACTAGACACGAGCTGTTGACGCAATGATGGCGCAAGCACAGAGAATTAATTTTACATTTTGATAATCAAAGTTAACAAGTTGTTTTCCTTTTTCTCATCCCAGTGTTTCCTAAAAGAAGCAGAAAACATGTACTTTGTGTCTCTATCGAGTTACAGAAACACTCGTGAAAGTTTTGGCGAACTTGAAAAAGCTGTGGAAACACTCACCTACAGCTCGTGTTCCCACAGCATTTATCGTTCTCCCACACTTCCACTTGTGTTTCTTTGACTCCATATAAACACAGTACATGTTTTCTATTTCTTAAACATACTTACAATGAAGCAGTTGAAGTGGCTGCACTCTCAGGCGTGACAGCTTCTTTTGCTCTTAACTGTGAGATTGCTGCTTGTTGAGGTGCTGAGAGATCTTGTACTGGAGGAGCAGGAAAATGAGCCTTCAAAACAAAATGGAATCACAAAAATTAAGAAGGAATACATCACTGGGTAATACAACTGCTATATCTATGTTAGGCAATGACTAGCAAAAAACTCATTTCTCACCTTCAAGGTATGTGGAGAACCTATTGATCGAGAGGGTTGGGGAGCTCTCCGCCGTTTAGCAGGCTACAAAAAAGCAGGGAAATATGAAATGCTAATATTTTGTTTTATTGCCTACAGTAACGCTCGGAAAGAAGCAAACCAAAACATACGCGAATGCTCATACGCGTATGCCCATGCGCGTATACGCGTATGGCCATACGCGTATACGCGTATACTGCGTATGCTCATTAGTATTTATGAGCTAGCTTATTGTTGCTTTCTTTGTAATGCTGTAGTTGTTGTTGTTTCAATGGCCCGGTAATACTGGGATTATATGGCCTGACTAAATCGCTACGTGCCAAATACGGTAGCACTAGCCACAGTTTCACAATTTTTTTTTTATATATAGAATGCGCTCTGTAGCGTTACAATAATTTTATTCCAAGACACTCTCGTTGCACAACATATCAGGAAAAACTTGTAGTCGGGTTTCCATCAGAAAATTTTACCGTTCGTTTTAATCATTGACTTCATCTTGCTCCAAACAGAACCATTTCACATCTTGTCGTGACGCTTGGAAAAACGGCAGAGACAAAAACAACTAGCCATCGCCTGTCGACAAGATTCAGGGCAGTAAAGTTTCACGGTGCATCATAAATACTTCGATAAAACATTGTTTTGCAAATGGAGATAATATCATTGTTGAAATCACCGATTTATGCTAAACAGAACCAGAGACGCCATCAAAAATTTCACTACACTTCTTGCCGCGTGACGCTTCAGACGACAAATAAGCAAGCGACTTGCGCGTACGAAAGATAAATTTATTTTCAGTACTTGCCGTGATGCTTAAATCGATAGACAATTAGCAAGCGACTCACTGACACGTACCGAAAGCAAAAACTTTATCGTGCAAAATTAAATAGTTATTTAGTTATTCATGTTTACCATGAATGAAAACTTAAGTCAATTTGCTTCACAATACTTAGTGATACTCTTGTTAAAGCTACGAACTTAGATGTGAAAGCAACGCTTTTTAAACTGAAAGAAAGTAACGTGTTGTTTGCAAACTCGCGCTATATTTAATCGGAATAGTAGCCGGGAAAATGTGTCGCGAACGTGTTCCACAAATGAACCATTTCTTTCTGAACCAAAACTCCCTGGGGTGGGAGAAAGCTTATTGTTTAAACAACATTTCGCTTGGATATATTGCTCGCTCTTAAAGCAATAAAACGATCGTGACGCAGCTTTTCCGCTGTGACACTATTTACACGGCATTGCTAAACTTTATCGGAGTGTCCCCCATGAACTTTGCAGAAAAATGAAATGTATGCTTAGCAGATGAGTATTCTGCAATTTAGCTGCAGATGATATTCTTTTCCTAAACAGGGAGAAAACCAAGCAGTCGTTGCAAGTAGGCAGCGATAATTACTCGACCGGTGGCTAATTGGTATATCTTCCAAGCGAACTAGATTGGAAATACGATAGCTTCATTGAAGATGTTTTTACAATGGCTGTAATCGAACGGCTCTCGCTTTTTGAGTTTTCCTAACAAAGCTAGTTATTGTTTTGTCCAACAATACTTCACAAAAGAAACAGTTAGAGGTGAATAACAAAGAAATACCTATACGCGTATTGTAATACGCGTATGCGCGTATAGACTGCGTACGCGAAGTTCGCTTATTTCTGAGCGGTACTGTAGTTAGACACCAAGTGAAATGACTTGACTATACTCACTTGAAATGATAGCGGAGAGGCTGAAGGGGAGATGGGTGGCGTTGGTATCTTTCTGGCATCCTGTCAAAATCATTTGCAATGAAACCATTAGCTTGGATTGTCACAGTCAGTTACAACTGAAAGGAAAGATTGCTCACCACAGATACTTACAATTAAAGGTGAGGACATGCTTTCTAATGCTTCAAGTATTCGTTTTGCAGTTTGACTTGTTACACCACTACTTCCAGCAGCTAAACAAACAAAGACGACAGTATCTTAAATTCATATTCAATTTTTACTAAATGCAAGAATGTTCTTTTTGTTCTCGTTACACCGCTACTTCCAGCAGCTAAACAAATGGAAAATTTAGCACTCTTACTTGAAATTCAATTCTTAATTTATAAACAAATTCATGTTCTTTTTGACTGAGAAGAAATGATGAAGGGGGGAAATATTTGCATAAAGTTCATTCTACATGCACTGAGCACAGCAAGGTCTGTACAGAAAAAAACAAACACCATCCATCGGGTCTGATTTATCTAAATCAACAAATACACCTTATTTTACTTTGACTGGGTCAGTAAGTAGGTTTTTAAATGCTTCACATCAAGTCAAATTATGTTGGCAACAACCTTGTGAAATGCCAGACAGGACAGGCTCATGACAGCCTATTCAGTGATAATTATTCCTTTATTGAACAAGCTTCTCCAGTCAAGATAGCTGGATATTAGCCTCATCCTAGAATGTCAATGTCAGCCCAGTAATCCCACTGCACAGTGACATGGTTACAAACCTAGTCGAGACTTCTTTAGGCCAGGACAAGTCACTACTGATTTTGTATAGAAACCACAACACTGTCTATATTCATGACACTACAAGCACTGATGCAAAACAATAAAAACTTACTTGAAACAGGCTTGGGTGTTATAACTTTTCTAACTGGTTTTGGAGCCTATGAAACAAGTACACGTTATTGAAGAAAACTTACTCTACATGGTTTAATAGCCAAATTTCAATAAATTAAAATTTTAACTTGGCTCAGAGGCTTGGGGGAATAAAACAAAAGAAACAGCATAGAAGATGACAGATAAGTATTAATTTCTTTTGTTTTACTCCCCTAAGCCTCAGAGTCAAGTTAAAATTTTAATATATCGGAATTGGCCTGGCCCACTTACGCATTTTCAAAGGAATCTGTTTAATGCATCCTCTTTGATATGTTTTCATGAATTATCCACACTAAAAAAAGGCTGAAAATGCTGATGGAAATGACACACGACACTTTGTGACCATTTTCATCAGCATTTTCAGGTGCTTTAGTTAGGATGATAGGCGAAAACACATCAAAAAAGTAAGTTTTTTTCAAACAAAAACACATTAGTGTGATCAGGGCATTAGAGGGTGACTTTGCACCTTTCCAAAGGTTAATGAAGCCTGTGACCCCTGCTTCAAAATATTCAACATATTCAGGAATTTTACTGCAAGACAACAATGCAAGTGTATAGCACGCTAGACATATATACTTAATAAACCACACAAAATCAGTCAAGAAATTTTCCCTTCAACAGGCACCACAGCAACAGACTGAAAAATCTATACCATTAGGAAACATGCACATGAGTGAAACACGTACATGCATGTACATAAAACAAATCACATAAGAGTCTGCAACAAAAGGGTCAACAGTTATCAATGCTCTGTACTTGTTATCATACCTCTCCAAGTGTTGGAGAATGTGTTCTCAGTCTTTTGTATCCTGAAGAATGTAAAGAGGATGCTCCACCAAAAGACGTCCTTCCACGGTAAAATGGAGAGGAAAGGCCACCTGGTTGAGGAGGCATAGGCTGTAAAAGGACAATAACTAATATTTAATATCCTGTCAAAACTTTTACACTCTGATTTGAGCTATCTGGAGCCTTTCAACAAAATAAAGCAAAGTTCTTCTACAAAACTGCCCATGTAACTGTAGAGTCACTTCTGTGATAAAACTTTCTATCATTATTTAAAAGCTGCAAATTCATGTAACAAAGCAGATCACAATGTTTCTCTCTTTATTGATCAATGCAGAAAAAAGAATGACCTTGCTCTCCAGGAGTTCTCGTAGCTCAGTGGATAGAGCACCTACCCATAGTTCGGGAGGTTATACATGTAGGTTCAAATCCTTCCTTTTTCTTTGTCCCGCACTTGTGTCACATTGATCAGTTCACTTTTCACAAAAAAGAATGTTTCCAAACACTCGGAGAAATAAGCCTCTGTACATGAGGAAACTTTCATGAGTTTGTAACCTAGTTCCCATGATCCAAATACAGCAGCAATGAATGATTCATTGTTAACTTACAGAAAGGACACAGATACCGACCGGTACATGCAGCTTCAGGAGTGTCTTTAGACCAAGCATCATATCTCTTGAACGATTAGTGAATTAAAAATTTCCCATGACAACCTCACTTTGTCAAATCGTTGACAAAACTCATATTTCAGAACTTCATCTTTAAAGGGGCACTGTCAGGACTGTTTGATTTCTTTTATATGATCAGTGCGCATGTATAATTAAAGTAATTCCAACCAAAATACACCATCACTTTTAGATTTCCATCAATGAAAACTTGAATTTTGGATGTTATAAGCAGAGTTGTTTCTAAGCGCCAGCTGCTGCCAAAATTTGCCTGCTGAGGAAAAGGTAATAGCCGGCTACATTTTGGCAGATAGGTCACTCAGTAAAGGGCAACAAATGGTTTTTAGGTCACACCCGTACAATCATTTGATATCTGAATCATATTTAGATCTCTTTTTTTTCTTCTCCCTCTTTTTTTTTCTTTATTATTTCTACCACCGATCTAAGGCGTAATAATCTTTGTAACTACTCAGCTCATTTAGTTCTTACTATTCTGAGTAGTTTTTTGCTTATTTAAGTTTAAGTTATTTTTTTCTTGCTGTATATTATTTTTATGTACAAAGCAAAATAAACGGTTGTTGTTGTTGTTAACCATATCGAACTGTCTACATGTAAATGAAAAGTTTGGAATTGACTACCTTGAGTATCGGCGCCAGTATAACAAGTTAAGTAACTGGAATAAAATCTTGTTTTGAGCACGTGCTTAGTGTGTTTTCTTTCCATGTAATGCGTCCACCATCTTGTAAACAGGAAGCTTGGTAGCCCCGCATTTAAGGTGTTGCAAAAATTTGGAGACGATATTTGTTCCAGGACTCTCCCCAAAAATGGTGACCGGCTAACCCATTGACACCTGCGCCGCCCGTAACCGCCCGTGCAAAAAACCTTGCCATTTCCCTGTGCCACCCGTAACCACCCAAAAAAATGCATGTGGGGACAATTGACTTTCCTACCCTCCCTGAAGGCTCTTTCTCTTATTGTTTTATTGTTCTTGAGGACAAATAAACCAATCACAATGGACTTTCTGAGCATACTTTTAGAGGACTTTAGGGGTCTTAGAAAGACGGTTGTTCATTCTTAAAATCGTGCGCTCAAAAAGTGCAGTAAATCATGGTGCGTTGCACGCCAAATCTTAAACTTCCAAGGTCTTGTTTTCATTCTTAACATGGAGAAATTACTGCTTTGGTTTTCAAAATAGAAAGGAAAAATACAAATCAATGTTTAGGTGGCCTCAGAACGATAAATCAAGGAGTACAAAGTCCTCAAAACCCTTCTGGTGAAGAAGTTTTTCTTCCTACTATCGCTGCGAAACATGAAGATCGGAGTGCTTTCAAGTAAGTTTTGATGACAGATCACATATTGGCTTTTAAATAGGTTTCTTTGCCTCAGCTTGAATGAAAATTTATTGTTATTGAACTTCCTTTCGCATTTCTTCAATTTGGTCCCATGTATCTGCGAATTTTAGGTTTTAAAAGTGAACAGCAACTTTCACGCTGGATTTCTGCATACTTAATTTACGGCGACCACGAGGCAGGTTGTTTATTTCTTTAATCTCTTTGTTCAACTATGTTTTGAAGTCTTATTCAGCTACTACAAAACAAATCAGGAAAGAATTAAATGGGCACTAATTTAACACAGTTGAAATACGATTGATCTCAAAATAACTGGCTTGATTTTTTCATCTTTTTGATTTACAAATTTCATTTCTCTTCAGCAGATTTCTTGTTTTCAGACTGATTTTTTGATGAGTTCTTCGCTTTTATTTTCTGTTGTTTTCTCAAATGTCAGCCCAAATAGTACAAGGAAGGAAATTCTGTGTTATTTGGTTTCGTTTTGTCGTCTGAAGTCGATAATTAAATCATTTTTGCATATTCAATTTTCTCGGCTTCTGCTGGACATTTTGTTGCGCGATAAAGAAATATTATAAATTCTTGCTTTCTTATTAGTTTTACATATCAAGTTGAGGTCTTTTTGTTAACATTTTTTAATATTTTGGCCCTTCATTCATTCGACTCTAAATAAACGATATCTTGAAACCTGATCTTGTGTCTGTGGTTACTGCACATATGGTTTATTTTTGTGTTTTTGCTCGCTCTGAAATACTCTAAAAAAAAAACGCCAGGGAATAAGGGGTGGGTCGCAAGCAAATTCATTCAGGCCTCAATGGGTTAAATGCAAATCTTAGCTAGGACTCTTTTTTCTTAGCTACAACCCTGTATAAGCATGATACAAGGTACAACTTCAGGCAAGCTACAACTATAACGCCCCCACCCCCAGACAAAAAATCTTACTACTCTGATGAACTAAGTTAATATTACCTTAACACGATAGTTTACTCTCCTTTGGTACTTCAGTAATTTAAATTTCTTAAAAACAATATCCCCCAAAAAAATTTACTAGCCCTCAGGGCAAGCAAAGGCCAATTATGAAATTCATAATTCATAACTTTCTTCATTCACCAATGACAGCGCCCCTTAAAACTCAAAGTACTTACGGGTAGGGGAGAGCCAAAAGCAGCCACAGAGAAAGAGGGTCTGTTTTTAGGCAATGAATATGGCTGTGGACGAGATTCAGATAATGGCTTGAACAACTGTGGCCTGGATGTAGTTGCCCCCCCTGATGTTGAAGCTTCCGACACGGATAATGGCTCTCCGAATATTGATGTATTAGGTCTTCTTTTGAACCCTGAAGTGGAAAACAAGGCAGGAGTAGAGGTCTTGATTGAATCTGATTTACTCATGTCTTGCCTGTTGGTTTGCACCATAGATAGGTCCTCTTCCTGCAAAGGTTGAAGGTAAAAACATTTCAGGATGTACTAGACTTTGGGTAATTCTGAAAAAAGACTTTTTCTTCGTAATATCAGAAAATTAGTTTTAGTTTGCCTTAAGCTTGGTATTCACTAATAGCATAACATGGAACACTGCAAAACAAAAGCACACATGCAAGGTTTTGGTGTTTCCACATCTCCATGTTTGAATATTGACTCCTTTCCTTGCACTTATCCTCCCATTCATCACAAACGAAGACCACATTAAACACCTTACGCTATATAATATACTAAACATTGTGTCAACCCTTTTAATTACAGGCCTTTAGACTAACAAAACTCAGCATGAGCAAAACTACCTACTGATTTCTCATTACTTTTCAAAATTATATTCCAATATTTCAAATTGCATTTTCCAGAACTTACAAATCTGTATACTTTGCTATGGTAGATTGAACACTAAACACTTTGTGCATTTTAGGTGAACAGAGGTGAAAGCAAGGCGAGCATGAAGCATGAGCCGCGACCAATGGGAGAAGCATGAAAAAATGAACGTTTCTATGCATGCCACTGTTCAACCTCTTCTGCCCCCAGACACACCCTTAAATGACCAGCCAATCAGTGTTGGCACAAAACATTGTTTGCAGTGGCAGGGCCCCAATGCTAGAGCAAACACCAGCGAAGGTCTTCCTCTAAATAAGATGCTGAAAGCGATTCCTGGTAAAACTCCTACGAAAAACATATGACAACTGCTCAACTGAAGGAAATACTTTCAGATTCTGAAGGAAATACTTTCAGATTCTTCCCTGCACCACTCATGTCTGAAAACGGGAAGTGCTCAAGTTCAGTGCCAATGTTCTCAGCCAGAGCACAAAGGAGCCTAAGATCTCTGAACTTTTATCCTGGGAATTAGAATCAAAGTGAAAGTGTTCTTGTCAGAAATGTGCAAGGCACATATTTAGCTCCCACAATTTTTTGTCTGATTTGAAACAAAATTTGTACAATGCAAGTATTTCATCCATGAAAAGACTAGCATCTTGTTTGCCAAGTGTCAGCATTGAAGATGACGAGAACCAGCAGAATGGAACCAACAACATCTCAGCAACCTTTTTAAGATACAGTACAGGAAGTGATGGAAAGTTTTATGGATTTCCCGATAAGCAAAACAAGAATAATTATGAAGGCAAATCTCCTAAATGACGTGGAATGTGTCCTTTTATTTTAAGGTCAAAAGTGTATTTAACCCAAATTTATTTCCTTTCGTGCTTGACAATAGGTAATTGTGGGTCATCCAGGGAGTAACAAGGTTTGTGAGTTTGATTGCCAAGATATTAAAGCGACGATTGTGAGCCAAGCAGTAGACAGAAATTTCAAAAGCATTCTGTTTACTTACAAGGAAGAAACAAAAGCGATTGCCATGGAGGTTTTTGCAACTAAAATTTCCACCAGAGGTCAGACATTTCCACAAATGTGGAACTCATTGAACACTAGTGATCCAACTCTGGTTTCAGAGCTTAGGAACAGTAGATTTGCTAAGTAACTGAAAGAGCAAACTCCATTTCTGCACTGTACTTTGCAGGCAGCTATCAAGGATGAGATGTGCTGTCTGCATTTTCACTTGTACATAGTCATCCGCATTTCTTCTTTGTAACACTCTAAATTCTTCAGCATGGAGGCTGTAAAGAACAAGATATCTCTCAGCTAGACCGGTGGGAATATGCAGTAGCCACGTTACTTCCATCAGAGTATAAAGGCGAATGTCAGGGACAAACAAATACAATTGCATGAGGATCATTACATGGAGGTTGATATCTCTATTGACTTCACTAGAGAAACATTTAGTAAATAAAAGCACTTCACTGGATTGTATCAAGTTATCTCTTCTTGTATTCAGAAAATTCAGAAAGGACAAAACACATACACCACATTACTGTTTCTTTGTAAACTGTTTGCCATTTTGCCTGAAAAAGTAGCATTTTATCTTTAAAGGAATTAATTTTTCAGTGGGAAGATAGGAAAGGGTAAAAACAATCTCCTAGATCTAATGAATCATTTTTTTAACAATTTGTGATATGTCTTAGATTACTTGGTGGAAATATTAACATGGTAAATACCCAAAGGGTTGCAAGATCTGTGTCTCATGCAAAAAACTCTGGCATTAGTTGACTAAGAAGAGTGGCAAGCGTAATGTAGTTGCTGCCAAGGAGAGTGTCTCAAATAGTCAGGGATCTTGTGCATGACAATGTATTTGACTTCTGTCTGGAAGAGAGGGTTACGAAAGTTTTCCCAAGTTTACATGTGCACATGTAGCACAGATATCCTTGCAGGGCATGACTACCAAGATTTTTTACCTGGTTAAGGAGGTTGCTAAAAACATGGGAAGTCATGTATTTGTAAATTAGGTGTATGAAAGTCTGCTTGAAGACTTTTCTCAACAATTGAAAGGGTTGTGATTCCTTAGTTAATCAGAAAACAAAATTAATACCTGTGCATTCAGAAGTTGGGAGTGTCTAGCATTGTTCTCATAGGGAAAACAACCAAATTGAAAATTCAAAAACAGAAGTGTTTTTAACTCAAAAAGCACAATCACAGAAACTGTATTTTAGTAAGATTCTCTTTGCTCACTAATACAAATAATAATTTTTGGTGATATTGTTCCACGAATGGTGATACACTTGAAGCAATATGTCCCATGATAATAAAAACTGAAAACCTATTAAATGAGTGAGTGAGAAAGAGTCTGTCATCGTAAAGCCTGAAGAGAGGTCAGAGTGGGATAGTTATGATTTAAAATACGTTTAAAGGGGAAGGAGGAAGGAGGGTTTTACTGGATTTCAAAACACCAAAGGATGGTGATTTGAACTTATATTATTGCTGCCTTATTTCAAAATAATTACGTACTTTCAGATATTAGGGCACAATTCACTAGAGGGATTTGTTTCTTGGTAGTCCTGAGTTCAAATCCTTGGTCCTGCTTTGTAAATAGCCAACTGGTTTACCCCCTGCTAGTTGGGATTTTAAACTATGTTACATCTATCTATTTGAATTGTTTTCTTTGTTTCAGTGCCATGCCTGTAAACTAGCTAAGCTTAGTGCTTGTATAGCTAAGTGTGTGACCACTATAAATGAGATTTACATTTTTTACATTACATTTGAATACAATGTAACAAAGTGTACAAGTGTGAGAGATCAGTCCATATCACAATGAAGCTGGACTTACAATAAGTTAATTTGAAAACCAAAAGTCAACCAAATTATACAAAACAATGTAGCTTCAATGCTAGGTAAATTAACACCATCCATAGAATACAGATTAGAAAATCAAGAATTCATGCTGAGGGAAAAAACCCTTAAACAAAATTGACATCATTACTTAAAAATCATTTACCAAAGATGCAGTACAAATATGAATTATTTCATATACACTTCCAATTTCCATCCAAGTTGTCCTGTAGTTCTTTTAACACAGACTAAAAGTCAACAACATCAGCATCATTGATAATTTATTCTCTCCGAGTCATTGTTTCTTGAAAATCAGCATTTTCGAAAACAGGAAGGCTGACTGCACAATTTTCACCAGAACATTGGCATGCCTGTCAACAGTGTTAAGAAATGCCACACAGTAACACAGTCACTGAGTCACAGAGTTGCAGAGACACAGTCACAGAGATGCAGTTGGTGGCCATGATAATATAAAACATTGAAGGCAGCGTTTCCAGTGTACCTCACACCCTTAAAGTTCACACCAAGACTCAAGTTGTCAACACAATCCTGATGGAGCTATCATTCAGCTTCAATGACTTCTTACTCTCACTTTAGACTCATCAGGACTGTTACAATGATAGACTGCGATGAGACACTTGAATGGAAATTTTTCTTAGTCCACATACACCTGTAGGCTGCACTACTCAATTTTGTCAAAAGGTAGCTCAAAGCGGTTAACATGTCAGTTATGCTTCTGCAAAAAATAATTGTTTTGAAGTACTCTGCTGTTGAGTAGCTATCTCATCCACCAACCAATTAACACACTGCCATCCTTTCTTGATTTTCTGTATGGAAAATCTGATGTTCTCATTTTTAATTGATAAGTTGACTATATCAGTTTTATTAAGTGGACACAGCTTTTCCTTTCCACAGTTGCAGTTAACCCCTTCACTGCTACAAGGACGTACTGAGTATGTCCTGTATCAGATTACTCATATGCTACAAGGACGTACTCAGTACGTCCTAAATCAAAGTACTTGTATGGATATTTCAGCACACTGTAAAAACAATGAAGCCGCACACAAATAAACTTATGAGGGTCTGGTAAGGAGTAGCACACTTGGTGACAGATACATGACGAAAAAGTTAACAAAAGGGCATTTTCTTGTCTAGCACATGTTATCGGCCATCTTGGATTTTCCACGTGTGTTTTCCTGGTGAATTGTGTGATTGTTTAGTCCTTTTTTCGTTTGAAATTGGCAAGTTATGGCTAGGTATACTGTGAACGAAGTTCTAGATAGATTGTGGAACGAGTCTGGCGATGAAGAAGACTTTTCCGGCGACGAGTTTGAACAAAGTGACGAAAATGATGAAGATTATATGGACGAGTCGGAAAGCTCAGATCACGTTTCTGTGAGTTCTTCAGAGGAGGAACCAGATGAGAATATATTTCTTTATATTTCAAAGTTGGTGAAAATACTGAAATTTGGCCCGCACAGGGGGGAAAAAATGGCCCGCGGTGAAAGGGTTAAGGCAAGGCCTGGTGTTCCAGGTTTCAAAAATTATCTGAGGGTGCTCAGTTCCCCATATGCTACTCTAAAACCTTTTTTTTGGGGGGGGAAGGGGTGGGGGGGAATGACTTTCCACTTGAAAAAAACAGAAGGCTGAGTTACCAAAACATTTGATAGACTTATGGTAGAGCTTACATGACAGTGCAGGGAATTAAGTAGTTATTATGCTCCTTGAAAAATCTGACAAAAGCGTTCAGTGCAAAATAGGTAAATAACCTGTCAAAATTAAGCTTCCACATGCTATTATTGTTTACATGTACACCTCCATTCTATCCCTCCTTTTTTACCAAAAATATGCGGATTTTGGTACATGCAACTAAGATAATAACAGTACTTTAATATCGGCATTAAAGCTCTGCTGGTTGCACAAACCGTCTTTCTCAATTTTAGGATTCACCAACAGGGATCTTAGCAAATCTCAGACATTGCTACTCAAAGCTTAACAAAACTGCCAAGTTAATCTCACGAAATCAATCGGGAATAAATTCTCACCAAGTCTGAGATGCATGGGCTTCATCAACAAGAAGTTTGACAGTTTCCACCAACTTGGTTTTCTTGAATTTCTCCAACCACTCTTTTTCCAACAACATTTCAGCGCTTCCAGATATGATGCTGTCTTCTCCAAGGAAAATATTAATGTCTTCCTGTTCACTGATTCCAACTTCTACTGCTGATATTCCCACATTGTTTCATTCTTTAAATTGCTCGTTAAAGATCACTTTTAAAGCACTAACAACAACCATGTGGCCCCCCTTGCCATTCATTGTTTTAAAGACGGAGGGAAAAAGTTGGTGAATCAAGCTTTTTCTAAAGCCAGTGGGAAGTAATCCAAGTACATCCTTTCTTTTTAACAATAATTTAATGCACTGCCTTTGTTTTTTTTTAACAGTTGGCACATTCAGAAATAAACAGAGGCCTTACTTTCATAGTTGAATGCCAGAACAACTCGAACAATGGCATGTGTACAGATGTTAATTTTTTTCGGGTTCCTCCCATTGCCGGCAACTTGCGCTACCTTACTTTCACCCTGTCTGTCTAAAATACACAAAAAATTATGCCTGTTCTGCAGGCTATAATGTGGAGAAATATAAAAATTCTGGAAAAATCAGCTCAGTGGCACCAGATTTCAGGCAAAATGGTAAACTCATACTATACTATAGTTGAATAATGCAACAAAGTGGAAATGTTTTTAGAATGCCAGTGTTACAAGGTAATCTGCAATAGAGGGTCATTGGTAGTATTCATGTCGTCACATCAGATGCATACTGTCACTTATCCTTCACTTTTGGAAGGTACATGTACCTTTTAATTAACAGTATGTGTCATACAAAGGAAGCTTACTAAGTAAGAAAGTAAATACATAAACAAGACGTACATGGTGAATCAAAGTGGAAATAATTGGTATGCAACTACCAGATACAGGTTTTTCTGATGTCCATGAGCAAATAATAATGGTAACCTAGAGTAATCTGCTTGCTTCTATGAAGTTTAAACTACCCAAGAGAGCAATTGTTATCATAAATGATAAAATAATTTGATAACATCTTCACCCACCAAAGTATTTAGCCTTGGCCCTTGATCAATGCAACTCGCATGCATTTGAGGGCTGCAATCTGAGCACAAGGTAAAAATGTAGCCTCTTTTTCCAATCAAAGGAATTTTACAAAGACCACTGAGAACATAGTCACTAATTAATTGCATTTTATCACGTTGATAGTGATTCAACTTACCACGACGGTTTCCAATAGCGCGACATCGTCCTCGTTCCTCGATTTTGGAACTTCGCTCTCGCATTCCTCCGATCTACCAGAACTGGTAGAAGCTTCTGCGAGACGATCATCTTCGCTAGATAAGGCAAACGTTCGTGAAGGTCTTGATGTCGAAGGTGTTTCACTAGAAAGTTCACGTTCTCGTAGAATTGACGAAAAATATCCCGGCCCGAACGAAGATCCCAACTGCCCGTTTCCAACCTTAGTCGGTGCCGAAACCTTTTGGTCGAGTCGACTAAATGCTCGCTCATTAGAATCTACACTGGAGCTTTGTTCAACTCTCTGTAAATCTTTGTCATGGTCCTCCTCGACGTCCTCGATTTCGACAGCTTGTGATCTTGGAGTACCTTTAAAAAGATCTACCAGCCATGCCGGTGAGAAGAAATCTTTAACCGTTTCAATAACTCCCTGCAATGCAACACACGAAGAGCATGGGTTATCTCCCAACAAATTAGTACCGGCTATTTTACGTACAAAGTTAGAGAATATTACTTCGTTTATAGGGAAAGAGTCGTTTCACAACTTTAAGGAAACGGGATATTCAGTATTGGACGAAGTTCAACTCACGTACCTTCTTTCGCCCAGGTGGACGGGCATACGGTTTCGCAGATTGTCTCTCTCTCGTATAACCCCGGATTTTGTAGGAGCGAGAGCCACCAGCGCCAGGCTGGTCCACCATTATTAGAGATACGCTCCTCCTTTAAATAAAGTTGAAATATCTACAAAATACACTAAAAACTCTGTAGAAAAGTAATAAAACTGCTGTATGGATTTCCACACCACATGCGACACACGACTTAGTTCGACCGCCTCTTTTCTGTCGATTTGATTGGCCTATTTAAGTCACGTGGTAGTTCAGAATTTCCTACTACCACCCCCGCGAAAACAGTTTTACTCCTACGATGACAGCAAACTGCATGAGGTGGCAAAATGTCTCTGATTCTGGATTACAAAATGAAAGATTCAAAGGTAGCATTAGATATAAAATGTGTTTGGTTGAGAGTTTGTATCGCATACTAAAGAGAACCATCACAACTGCATGCGTACTGGTGGTTCACTTGGAATAGGCATATTTGACCCAAGCTACGGTACTGGTCAAATATCGGAATTTGAATGAAATTTAAAAGTTGACCTTAGTTCCTTCATAAATTTCAACGGCTCAAGTTATGCATTTGAAGTGTACGTACGTTTTGCAAAAGAAAAATGTTAATGTGATTTTAAAATTAATAGACCTTCGTGTAAATAGCCCAGGGGAGGGGCAATGTTTCTAATTTTAAGCCACCTTGTCATCAGTTCTCGCTTGACTGATTGACAAAGTTGCAAGCAGAACTTTCTTAAAGCCCATTCTTGGGGGAAAATTCGTGTGCTCTAGCTATAAACTAAAATCTAAACGAACAAAAACACAACAGGAAAAAGGACACAATTTAATCTGATCTTACTACAGTCAACTGACGCGTCTAAATACTGCAATTTTCAATGGCCTGCCCACAATCCAGACTGTACGTCTACAACCCAAATTTGTAGGCAATAGTGGTCCTTCCAAACGCTTTTTTTAATAGATATACCAACGCCAAATTAAAATTAATTTCTTTCTTTCAACGGAATAGCATTGAAATTATTATTCCTGGCGATAAGTAAGGTTGCTGCTAGCTGTTAAGCCGGGTAACTGTCCAAAGTTAAACAGACCGTGTTTCCATCCGCCCAGTCTGAAAACGGTTGAACATACACAACAACACGTGCGTACTTAAAGGAAGGTCATACAGGTGAGTCTAACTGAGTTACACTGAGCAATACCCGGAGCAATGCTGAATGATCGAAGGGAACATTCACTTGCCGCTAAGTCTTATTGCCACCATAGCTTTTCAAATATCGTACAAGTACTATGCAATTGGATGCTATAATATATTGGGCATATTGAATTCCACTCGTCTCTAATATACAGATGTTAAAATGGTCCTCCATTGCTAAGCACGTCAGACGAATGGACAGAGATCTTGGCCATAAGGCGCGATGTCCCTCTCTCCCTCCCCCTCCCCCTTAAAAAAATGCGAACAGTAAAAGAACACATATCTTGCAATTTGTAAAAGGAATCCAAGCAATGTATCGAAAAACGAAAAAAAAAAAAACAAAAAAAAAAAAAAAAAAAAACAAAAAAATTTGGGCTAAAAAAAAATGGGCAAACATCCCAGTCCCTCTCAAAAAAGGAAACACAAAATAAGACCGGGATATGCTAGCATTTTTTCGAGCATTTTAATTCGTTAGGCAACAGCATTGACCATTATTTGAGCATTTTAGTGGCATTTTCCAGGAAAATTAATATTATTTCCACAGAAAATAGAAATAAAACTATTTTTTTGTTATGAGAAAACGAAGACTTAACTTAGCCTCTCCACTTGAGTATCAGAAAGAAAGGGGACAAAGGATTAACAGAGCAACAGATCATTTTGATTATTTGTTCTGGTGTATTAAAACTTTTACATGCAATGTTGGTAACTTGTTTTTCTTAATATTCGTTTTTGTTAAGCACTCCGAACTGTTAATTGTGTTGAGACCTTAAAATTATAAAAATGTAAAAACCCCTATGTATGAGCATTAACCGAACATTTTAGTGACATTTTTTGTGGAAACCGAGTATTTCAGTGGAAAAAATGGAGCATTAAGGTCGAGCATTTAAGTGGGGAAATAGAAGCATAATGTACAAAAGCCTAATGCTCGCTATCAGAAGCAAAAGTATTTATTTTATGCTTTATTTTATCTAGCCATTTCTGGAAATCGAGGACTTAAGAGCGGCTAATATTGATTCAGGTTTTCGCTTATCGTTGACAAGGAACTATGAATTTCCGGTTTTAGTGGGGGTACGCCAGTTACGCTTCAGTCAGCCGACATCTTGTCGATCGCACCCCGGTACGCCGCAAAATTTTAAAACCTACGCTGAAGATCTTCGGCGTACCCTAAACTAAATGCACCTTGGCATGTGAGAACAGTTTACGCAGACGGCACCAACATTACAACAACAACAACAACAACAACAACATTTATTTACACCAAAAAAGTAAGATAAAATACAAGAAATACATAAGATTTGAAACATGTAAGTAAGGTATTAGCTGCCTATAATAACCATAACGGCTAAGAAGATTAGGCAGCTATCTATGAAATACAGTAGAGAAAAGAATTACGGTCATGTACATTAGTTATAAATTACATCAAAAGTAACCTAAGAATAGAAATGCAAATAAATATTGACAATAAAATTACAAAGTAACATTACACCAGGGCAATAGGAAAAGGAAGCGAAAAAAAAAAAAGAAAAAAAAATTCTTACAAAAAAACAATAATATATACAACACAAGAATAGTGATAAGCAATATAAAGCATTTATGGACTAAGTATTGAGAGGAAGAAAGAGATCAAAAAATTAATGTATATCAATAAGACTGCATGTATGATTTCCTTTTTTAAGGTTTTCTTGAAAGCTAATCTATGGAGAGATTTAGTTTCTTCACTTCACGAGTTCCAAATTTTTGCACCTTGAAATTTAATACTGAATTTACCATAATTTGTCCTTATTTGAGGAAGAACAAAGGAAGACCTGGAAGCAAGTCTTGTATTGTACTTGTGACGTTTATTGACAGCTGTGAAATAATTGGAGAAGGCTGGTGGCAGAGTGCCAGAATGGAAATCATACATAAATATTGCATTATGTAGGAAGATAATATCCTCGAATTTAATTATTTCAAGAGCCTTGAAAAGAGGGATAGAGTGATCATTGTAGTTAGAAAAAGTAATGATTCGTAGGACTCTTTTTTGTAAAGTAATAATTGGGGTTACTATTGACATCACATGTCTCGACGCCAAACATTTAAAGTTTGAAGGGCATACTTGTATGTGGTTGAATGCTAAATATGAAACCTTCAACTACTTCACGTATTGGAAGCGTAACCGCCTTCTCTGTATGTGTATTTGTGGTCAGTCTCTTTCGCTTGGTCCAGCGAGCGTGCTTCTCGTTCCCAGGAGTTCGCGGGACCATTTTTTCTCGCGGTTCGTTCCCAGCTTTTCCCGTCAAGGACGGCAGACTAAGCTTAAGAGGGACTGCTCTACAGTCTACCTGTCTGTCACCTCAACTATCAAATCCTTGGACAGAGAAACGCCTAGTTCAAAATTGCACTCGTATATATTCAAAAGCATAATATATAGATTTAGGCCAGCCTAAAAGCGTAGCTCCTTGGCCGGGTTGTTCAGTGCCCGATTAAACTAACCCAGGAAAAGGTAGAAATTTGATTTGAGTTTTGTAACTTTGCGGTGAGGTTTTCTGTTTATTATTTGGATTTCTGTTATGAGTTTTATAATCACCATATACACAAAACAAAGCAGCAAAAAAAATTGTACAGGCGAAAAAGTTATAATTCGAATAATTTTTAATCCTGGGCTAGCGTTAACCGGCTTCCGAACAATCCTGCCCTGTTTACAACAAGTTAATCTGACATGCGCGCGCGATACATTCGAGCACTTGGTCAACTTAAAAAAAAACACGTGACCTTGATGAGGTGTAGACTTGAGCCCGCGATATGGTCACATGATACTTGTCAGCAGATACCTTGTTTTGACAGGTGGTAATTGATCATAACATGGATGTCCAATAACAAAGAAGTACACGGTAAACCAAGGCTGTATGTTAATTTGGTTTTATCAACTGAGTTGACAATGCGAATTAGCCACCGTAAAGAGATTCAGAAGCTGACGTTTCGAACGCAGTTGATAAAACCAAATTATCTTGTAATACTCCCACCGACGCAGCACCAGAGTTTCTTTAGAAACTTACCCCCTTTACAAGGCTGCATGTCTCTGCCAACCTATTATTTGGTAGGCTCGATTTCCAGCCGTTTACTCCCATAACGGCTGGAAATCGAGCCTAATTATTTGGAGGATGGCCGCCATCTTGCGCGACTCCACCGTCGTCGTCGTCGCCGTCGTACGTACGCGCCCGCGAGCAGTACCGCTAGCCATGATAACCATTAGAAAATCAATTTATGGGTTTCCTTCAGTTTCCTATATGGGTATGGGGCTCCGCTACCAACTTTAGGTACCTTGAAAACTTCGGCGCGAATTTGCAAATATGTTATGCTTCTTCGCGTGCAATTTTTTTCGTGACAGGTCCACTCTTGAAGGAAAACGACAGTAGTGATCCAAGTCCGCATCCACACTACGCTGGAGAAATTAAATAAGGTAATTTTACTCTAAAAACGTGTCAAATATTTTCCGTCCACACTACGCCGGAGAAATTTGAAAACGTAGCAGTGACCGGACTCGGGCTGACGTCTTTGTTTTCGACTGCTTTCTCATTCTCGTCCCCAGAGTCCACGATCCTTCTGACCTGTGGCAAGGATCGAGCTCTGGTTTGACCCGAATTGCGGACTTCCGGTGTTGGGCCAAACCAGAGCTCTCGATTCCCTGCCACAGGTCAGAAGGATCGTGGGCTCTGAGGACGAGAATGCTGCTTTCTGTCCACACTAAAACTCAAAGCCGACGTTTTTAAATTCCTCTGGTTTGAAGAGCGTTTTCGAAAAGCTCAGTTTCCGTGCATGACGGATTAGTGTGGTCAGTAGAGGGTCCTACAGAGGGGTGGGGGGGGGGGGGGGGCTACCTGGTCTTACTCTAGAAACAGTGTTTGAAGAAAGTAAAATCGCGAATGGTTAAGTCAAGGCTTCACATTGCAAATCGCACACCCCAGTCACTCTCGATACAGGACTCTAACCATTCGGAGGACTTCGTCTTGGTCTCCTGCCGATATTCGTGATGTTACCACTCTAGACTTCGTGATTTTGAGTCCTCCGAATGGTTAGAGTCATCTACCGAGAGTGACTTGAGTATGCAATTTGCAACAAGAGACCATGATCTCACCTCATTTTCTCTTGATCTCGGTTAACAATTCAGGTTCTTCAGGGGTAACGCAAAACCCTCGGGTCACAAATCACGAAGATTAATTTCCTAAATTCATGTTTCACGGAAAATAAAATCAGCTACTCACGCATCACGAAAATACCCCTGTACGACCCTCTCAGTAGGCCTAACCGCAGAAATAAATCTGCATTTTTCAGTTGGCGCAGTGAGGACGCGGCATAAATCCACGAGTCTCTTCCACACCTAAAAGAGTTCGCAATGCCACACAGATAATTACAATCCAGGTCTTTGTCTTTATTATAAAATGAAAAAAAATTACTATTCACATCAGAATAAACCCACCAGTTCAAATAAGTTAAATTACCTATAACATAGGGAATATAATCTTATGTATAATTATCGCTTCCCGCTGATAGAGTTAATCTTTTAATAACACGTAGTTGATGCATATATGTTCATAAATATAGTCCACCACAATTCCGACCTGACATTTATATCGAAACCATTCATGGAGCCCAGATTCCCCATCTATTCATTCATTCATTCATCAATAAGGAATTGAAATCCATGTTTCTCTATATTTACTTCACTCAGAAAAAGACTAACTATATTGGCCTCAGTATTGTTAAGGCAACTCATTATGAGGAAATCCGGGAGGAGATCGAGCAATTTCAGTTTACAGTGGACAAAAATCTGGTACCAGAATAATTTTAGGTATTTTACAGTTTTTGTATTTTCCTAAAACCAAAGACATAAATTGCTACTTGAACACCAAAAACAATTTCCCAGAAGAACCCGAGAAAATAACTTTCAACATACAGAGAAATTGTACAAACACAGAGAAAATTTCATCATCAGTTTCATTTCACCAGTACTTTCAAGTGTTTCATGCGAAGTTCGATATTTGTTTTCGTTATTACAACTGACTTCTTATGAGATATTTAAACAGTCGCACAAAAGTTTGCAATACGACGTAAATAATCTCGGCACAAAATTTTTGTCCACTTGTTAATTGAACTTCTGGAGGATTCTTTCTTAAACCATTGGGGTGACCAAAACACAGTCGTAGTTTCCTAAAAAGAAGACAATCAATTTGGTTGTATCGTTAGTAATTCCTTCAGCATTTCTTTGTCTTTGGGGTGCTTTTCTACAGGCTGCGTAAGCCTGAAACTCAAGCCATTATAATACTGGAACCCATTACCTCTACTATCTTAAACATGATTAATGAAATTCTATATTTTACAAATAATACTCCTTCAACAAGCAAACAAATAAAAACAAAACTGATATTAATTTTACCTTATCACGGCTTTCCTTAAAATGTGAGTACTTCGCACTACCGTGTTCCAAACGGCTTCCCGAGTAATCATCCCTCTGGGAAAATCATTTCACCCCTAGCACTCCTTTTATGCTTAACTTGCTAACAAAGAACAAAGCGACCTCGTTTTCTCTGTTTAAAAAAGATTCCAAAAGCAGTTCTGGGCTGAAAAACTATCTAAACGCCGACTCTCAGGCAAGCCGAAGACACGATTCGGAAAGCACTGGTGCTCTCATGTCATTGAACCATTAACAATCGAAAGCTCTTCGGATCCGTTCGGAATGCTGCCTGAACCCACCAACCCGCGGTCGTTAGAAATACCAAATTTCTCGATCAGGACGTGTGGATATATTTTTGGGTTACGTCGCAGCTCCTGGTAGTTAATGCGGAGAACACGACTGACATCAGAAAAGTGGCTGGAAGAGGAGTAAGCGAGGGAACTGATTAGATTCGGCGGATGGAGGAAGGAATTCGCCTGGTCCAAAAACCGCACCCGTACCAGAATTGGTTCAAGCACATCCCTATCTGAAGTAATCTAACGCAGAAACTAAAAGCAGTTTCTCAATAAAAAGTTCAGAATCTAACATGGCTATATGCGCGGCTCTACCAATGAACGAATTTGCCGAGCTCGGAAGATTGTGATAGACACTGTAGCGGACAAGGTTCATGTCTTTTCTGTCTTCGAGTGGTCTGAGTAAGTTGTTGATCATTTCCCTGTAAGCCACAGCTGGTAAAGAGAATAAATGATGTGATATTAGTATCGCTCGTGCATTATTTTGTATCAATGCTATTTGTACAATCTATTCAATGGAAGGTGAAGGAAGCAGACTGTGGAGAAAGGTTGAGCAAATAGAGCACTAATGAAATCTAAAACAAGTAAGTATTACAACTGAAGCATCCACTTATTATAGATC
>CM042753.1:4517723-4530513 GCA_022496165.2 Catalaphyllia jardinei | reverse complement strand
TTCCGGAGGTCGTGGGTTCGATTCCCACCGAGGTCAAAAGATTTTTTCTTTACCTCGTGTGGTTCCCTGATTCCCTTTGCTAGGGCTAACGCCCAGTGGGTTATTCATGGGTTAAATTAGCACTAAAATTTACACTTCAGAGTTAATTCTCTGTTACTTCATTTGTATTGATATACGAGCAAACGTATCCCGAAAGAACAGAAGACGAGATTCTTTCCGAGATGTAAACAGAACTATTACGTTACAGTCGCCATATATGCAAATTAGAGTCAAGCGAAAACGCCACAAAACATTCACATTTACGTTTGGATCCCTGCCAGTTACCCAGCCGTCACATGGGCTCTACGCCACGTATGATTACTCAGTAAAAATAAGCGATCCAAATAAACGAGATGCCAACAATCGGAAGGGTATTTAGCTATCATGTTGGTTGCAACTAAACCACACTGGGCTCGATACCCTCTGAGCTGTTTTTCTCTTCAGGATCTTTGAAAGCGTTTTCAATTTGTTTTAGATCAGAACCTCGGTCATTTCGAAGCGAATTTATTTCATCACGCTAAAATCGTAACGCAGGCCATGTTGTAATTGGAGTGTATTGCCTCTCGAAGATGGCGAAACCCGACCTAATTACATGAAACTGACACCATTACCCGAGACCACCGTGCGCGCCTAGTTTCATCAAATCGAGAAAACTTCCCCCACTACCAACACGTTTCTTACTTTCTTCAAATTCCTTGTATGTATACACGCGGGGGACCCTAGGGTGCCTCCTCGGGTTTTGGCCTCTGGGCCAAAACCCTGCGGGGGCAAAAACATTTACTCGTACTTCTGAAATTATTTCTTTACACGTATGGACTTCAGAACGGTATTCAATAAAAATGGGAATCTCAGGATCATAATCTCTTGATATGGGTTATTGACCAAGCTGGATAATAGTGATTTTTTTTTGCGTGTTTATGGCCTGAGACGGAGACGGGGAATCACAAAGGATACAACAAATCCAGTGAACTAACTTAGCCCGAAGCAGCTGCATTACTACTCATTGAATGACAAAGTGGCGAGAAAATTTCAGCCAATCGCTTAGTGTAGTTTTAAAAAAGCTAAAGAAAACTCTAACTACGATAAACCAAGTAAACTGCTCTACATAATGCTATCTATACGATGTAAACAATAACATGGCCAGGATGAAACTTAGTCTCGTCTATTATAACAGCGGGATCCTTTCTGGAACAGCGCCGGGCCTGTAATCGAGTCTAGATGAGCCGCAGTTCACGCCGACATCATCAAGTTTGTTGCAACGAGTTGTAACTACTTACACGACCCGGTAAGCTAAACGTTGTCTAAACTACCTTTAAAACGATTCTGTGCATGACAGCTCTTAAGCGGCCTTCACACGGCAAACTTAAGTTGGCAAACTCATGTTGGAAAACTTCAAAAAGTTGACAAACTCTTTCCTTCACACGGCAAACTCGTGTCAAATAACAAACACGGTAATTTGCATCATGGCCGCTTTTTAGTGCCGTGGCACTCACGTACGACAGTGTAACAGACGAAAAGAATAGATGAAACAGAAAGCGGTAGAGAAATAGAAAGGTTTGGAAGAAACCCACTTTGTCCACGTGCTCCTCCGTTTTGTTTTGTTTGGTTTTAGAATCTTTGCAGGCTATAAATGAAACGTCCCGGCGAACAGCCGGACAATTGTGAACCGCTTCGACAAATTTAAAAAGTAGTGTTGACTCCCGTCCCCCATTTTGTGAAGTTTCACGCAAATAAATCACTTGAATGAGCTCGTTCTGATTCGTTGACAATTACCAACACATGTTGGCCAACCGTTCACACGTCAGATACGAGTTTACCAACACGAAAAAGTTGGCGAGAATAGAGGCAAGTTCTATTTGTCGCCAACAGTTTGACAACTTGTTTGCCGACTGTTTTTGTGCCGTTCACACACATCAACTTGAGTTTACCAACACGAGTTTGCCAACTTTAGTTTGCCGTGTGAAGGCTGCTTTACCTGTGCTGACAAGAGAGCTCGTTGGATAAAGCATTCCTAAATGAGGACCAGACAGGGACAAGAATGTGTGGATCTTGTCCAGAAAGGGCCTCATCTCAGGGTGGCCGAGAGCGGACCGGATGATAATGTTACCCAAAGAATGACCAACAAAACTGCGGACATGAAACAAACTGGGGTTAAAGGTGTAGAATAGAATAAATATGGCAGATTTTGTCAACAGCAAATTGGCTTTTCACGGTATAGGGTGTGACATATAAATCCTGTTACCTGGTATGCCGCAAAACGTTTCAAATTACAACCAAACTAAGCTACGTCTCCATGAGGGGGTGAACCCCACTTCCTCTTCCCTTATGAATCATTTAAATTTGAAAATCAAGAGAAAACTTGTCCCAAGTTTCAGTTTTTGTGCATGTAGTCTCTTTGGAAGTGGCTGGGTGCCACGTTCATGATATCCTTTTTCAGGTAAACTACTAAGGCTAGTATGTTACAGCCGTCTATTGGATTATCACGCAACGCTTCAGATGGGCATGGCGTGACATCACCCGTGACCGAGGATATGAAGACAAGCAACAAACCTGATTTTCGTGGGAAAGAGATTGTACGCTTCAATGTGATGCGTTATTTCCTGAACAAGCTTTTCAGTCATCTCTTCGAATGTCACGAAAGTGTCAGGCTGTTAAGACAACATCAAACATTACAGAAGATGAACAAAAGTGTTGCGAGCAAAGTAAAGGAGTAAATGAGCTACGTCAAGGTTTGCGCATCTTACATAAAGAAATTCAGATTTGTCCTTTGCAATCCGTGTCAATCTTCTCCATCCTCAGCCATCCTTGTTCTTCTATGGTTAATTATCGTCTCTTTGATGTTTCTCTTTCTTAGTAAGCTACTATTTTCAGATTTCATTCAAATTGGAGGTTAATATTCTGTACACGGCCATAATACCATGACCGAGAGAGCTGCACGAGAAACCGCTTAGTTCGATTCCCCTAGTCAAATGTTGAAACAACACTCATTTTGCACAGAGAACAAGATGTGAACTTGAAGAAGTCGTCTACAGAAGAGCGACGAGAAATGTTGGGTAAGCATGACTGCTTATAGTCAAGCCAATATTTGACTTTGACTAGGGTTAAGACCTTCATAAGGGCATCATCAAGCAGATTTTGTTCACCTGGTTGATTTCGGACATGAGAAAGTCCATTCTGGTGGAAGGGAGTCCCATCTCTAAATAACACCGAACAAGACGAAGATCACCGCTGTTGCCTGCCAAACAGAAAAACAACGGCCACATCTCAAAATGATGGCTTTTGAAAAGAGTTCTACATTTGCCTTAGTTGTGAGTATAGAGCGATCGTTGTGGAAGTCAATGTTTACATTTCTTAACATACGACTTTGCGAAGAGAGTTCGTTGTGCCAGATAAGAATTGACTTGGAAAATTTACAGAGCTTGTCAAACATAGTAATTGGTGAAATGTTTAGATCTTTGGGCGTAACATTCAAGGACAAATTAGCTTTAAAAAAAACTGCAATATTTCTGGGTAGTAAAATGCTAACACTTAAACATTCGTTATAACATTGAGAGTATTAAACCTGCGTTGCACAAAAAATACATTCCATGGTACAGTTAATCGTGCTACGCCCTTTCAATAGTGATGATTTTAGCTTGATCAGAAACTAAATCGCTCATGCTATTGAGGAAAATGTTGCAAATGTTGTAGAAATTAGAACAATGAGAAGGGAAAGTTTCAAGCGTATGGTCGAAAAAGATTCCATCCAAAAACGGTTAACTTAACTTAACTTCACATAGTGTTTTCCGTCTAACAGTTAGCCTTTCGATGTGGTGCTTATCACGCAGACTTTAAAAACGTCCTTATTTTTGTGGGGGATGCTTACCATCCAAGCCATGAACACACACGATCAAGTGCGTCTGAATGCTTTCAGGAGGTTGGGCACTGAAGTACGGCTCACGAATTCCTTGGAAGCGGCGATCACTACAAAGGTAAACCAAAGAACACTGTTCCTTACTCTAATGTTTTTATTAAGCCAACATGGGAATGAAGAATAGGCAAACGAAAAGAACTTGGAAAAAACTTCCTCAGTATTACGATATTCACCATTTTTCTTGCTATAACTCACTGTCAGAAAGTGGTCGGCATGCCTACAACAGAAAGGAAACGCTTCTCCAACGTATTTGATTGACAGTATCGTCAGGTGACGAATATGACGTAAAAATTTACCTTTCATGTTTCTGACTGTACGCGTAAAAGACAACAAAACCAGAAACAGTTGTTCTTTTCCAGTTCATCTTGCTCTCACCTGTAGAGTTGGCACGCATAATTCAAACTGCGCTTCACTGATCTCTTCGCTATTTCAAACCTAAAAGACGAATTCAAAAAACATGAAAGCCAATGAGCATTTTACAACGGAGAGAGGTTAAGTCTACATACAAGTCAAGTGGCCCATCAGGCCGGAGCTTATCCCGGTTTCTGTAGCATAAAACGACTATGAATATTTCTACTCCTCCCTGGATGGTTGCTAGTCCATCGCAGGGTTACCCCTGGCATTAAATTCGTCGGTACCCATTTATACACCTGGGTGAAGAGAGGCACTGTGTGAATAAAAGTGTCTGCCGAAGAACATAACGCAATGTCCTGGCCAGGGCTCGCACCAAAACCGCTACATCCGGAGTCGAGCGCACCAGCCACAAGGCCACCGCGCTTCCATCTTTACAATGATCAGTTCGTATTTTCTTAGTAACGATTTCTTACATCAGTAACTAACCTGGATCGCACACTTCCTCCGTAAACAGAATCATTTCGGGATAAATGTAAGGCTGGCGAAATGTTTCCGGCGCAGGCCATGGGAAAACATCCTCCTAATGAAGACGTAGAAAGACCCTTCTTTTTGTTTTTCCTTGCTGGAGGGATTGGTGCACCATCAGTTACTGAGTTACGACAGGTCACTCCGTTGACAGATGGTTGTATAGTCACAACTTTGGACTGATTTTTCGAAGTTGCACTCGGAGATGCTTCGGAAGACCTTGGCGTTTCGTAACTACTCGAGTCCGTTGCCGCGTCAGGGGGAGACGAAAGCAGGTCGTCTTGCGAGCCTTCAAGATCAGTGGTGAACTGAAGTTCGGGCTCCTCGGAGGTTTCTTCGTTTGAGCTTTCAGTGCTGTCCGCAGAAGAACTTTTTGCAGCATCGTTGCAGATGAGTGTTGTTTCGTCGCCATCCTGATTTACAGTTTCTTCCGATACCTTTTCCGCAGAACTATCAATTTTACTAGACGCATCCGAATCATCGGCGTTAATGTCACTACCTGGTAGCATTTCAATGCCATTTATTGCTTGAGCATCAACAAAGTCCGACTCCTCAGTGTCGCCAGAACTGTCTTCTTTCTGGCCTTTGTCGCTCTCAGAAGGTTTAACTTCCCTATTCCTTTCGTTTTCAACATCCTGTTTAACATCAGACTCTGTTTCGTTATCAGACACCTTAGCGTCTTCTGGTTGAATAAGCGGCTGGGTGCTCTCCGACTTACTTAACGCCGACTGGAAATCTTCCAGTAAATAATCTTCACTTGGAACATCGTCTGTCTCGCCATTTATCGCTATGTTTATGTCGTCTAGAGCCGTCTCGTTGTTTTCCTGGGTTGTCTCATCTGTCTCGTCTGTTTGCTCCAAACCTTTGTCAAGGTTCTTCCAGGCTGCCTCCCTATCGTGACTGGCTTGTGCCTCGCTGTCATGACTGGCTTGTGCCTCGCTGTCATGACTGACTTGGGCCTCGCTGTCATGACTGACTTGGGCCTGGCTATCGTGACTGGCTTGTGTCTCAGCTTCATGAACACTGTCTTCTGACACTTCTTGGGATGTTGAACCGTCCTTTTCGGCATCATCAGAATCTAAATGGATGAACAATTCTGTTATTACACACACAGAGATAGCAAGACAGTGTTTAGGCCTTGTAGGATTTTCAAAGGTCTTTCTCGCCCACAGACAACTTCTCGAGCACTGCTATGAAGCGTGCAACCCCCCCCCCCCCTCTCCCCCCTGAAAACTACTTCAGCTTTATTTATGGATTGGGCGCAACTGAAACGATTCCGTAGGACAGCCTCTCTGGTAATACTAAAGATACATTTACTTACCTTTACCGTTGATAACGAGGAACCTATCATCCACACCGGCACTATCAACCTCGTCCGAACCCACTGTGAAAAAGGTGTCTTCCAACTCAGAGTTTCTGGGAAGATCTAACAATAAACACCGAGATTGCTAAATTAAGAATCTTGATGATCTTCATTTCTCAGTTTAATGTGACCAATTCACAGCCACCATGATCAGGTCAACTCCATCCCGACACTCGACACTAATGATATTAGTATGCTAAACTGCACGTTTACTAAGTTTGGGTTCAAAATCTACAAAACAAAGGGGTTTGTGAGTACCTGGTTCTCTGGGTTCAGAGAAACTATACTTGTCTTCGAATATGATTGGAATTGAAGTGGGATCCCCATCTAACAGAGGACACTCCACCTGAACTGGAGGAATGGTCTGATAATAACGGGATCCTTTCACACTCTGAGCCAGGCTCTGATGCTGCTGAAACCTGAGGGAAAACCACAAATGGATCAGAACAACTCAACATTCCAGGCCAAACAAACTTGCAAGTAGCCGCATAGAGACAACGTGGCCAAACGGACTCACGATTTTCCTTGGAAGTACACGCAAGTCGCCAGAAAAAATAAACATTTTTCAAGGCAGACAAATCCTTATTTCATTGGATAATACGTTGACGAATGGAAGTCACTCAACTTGCGTTGACTTAGGTTGCGTGACCAAACGGTGAAACACTTGCATCGACTTCCGCGCAGATTTTATCAAGACCAAAGTGGGTGCATGTCATCGCAAGTACACAAAAGTACACGAAAGTACATTTCAAAGTCTTACGAAAGCTATGATAATTATCAATAAATCACGAGTATAACAGAGTATAACATTCTATTAGCTTACAACTGATCTGGTGTGCTTTGAAGTTCATTCCATGGGTACTCCTGAATGAAAAACGCCTCTGAAAAGTGAGAGATCTGTGAAACGAGTGAGTAAAAAACGCGTAAGTAGTAGTATATATGAATTAAAAGCAAACCTAACAGAATGAGAGAGAGAATGAGTTACAAGTTTTAAAAACTCTGTACAACAGTTAAAAATTTCCAAGCTCTCCTCTATACATATTATCACAGAGAGTCATTATGTCAAGAGGCTATTTCAATCAGGGCCTAGAAGAGGAGACAGAGAATACTGCTGCCAACCCTCCGCTCCCCCTCTCTCTCCCAACCCACCCCTGCTGGTAGTTAAGTATACTACTTTCTTACCCTTTGGCTGTGGTGCTCTTTTCTCAAAAATGGTAAAATAGCTTTGTTCAGACTAAAGAATTCAAGGAACTGTGACCAAGCTAAGGAAAGCTAACCAGTAAAAAAGTAACAGTTTGTTAGAATACAAGTCCATGAAAGCGTGCATGATATAATAATATTTTTATAAATTGTACAGTTCCAGAATATTCAGCCAATGGAAGGTCACTGGAAATTGGGATGGGGTGAGATATATTAAACAACACATTTTTTTAGGTTAAACTGGAATCTCCAGAGGGGTGGGGACATCAAACCAAATAACTTCTTTGGGGGTAATAGAGTTCTAAAGTGTGACGTCACAAAAAATTAAATCTGTGAAATTATGGGATTGGGCGCCATTTTCGAATGGAGTATCCTTGAAAAAGGTTCCTTGCCAAAACTTAGCTCTTAATTGTAACTCCCAGCTGAAATATGAAGGATTGAAATTCGATACTGCCCCATATAAATCTCTCTAATTTTGAGTCGGTTCAAAACTGAAGGAACAGAAACAAATTTTGAAGGGTTTGTATGGAATGCCATCAAACTTTGATCTCTTATATCTCTACCGGGAATTGCAATTCGGAGCTAATGTTTGGGATGAGGACGTCTTTTAGCATGCTCTATAAGAATATGGCATCATATCCCATAATTTCAAAAATTTTATTTTTGTGACGTCATCACTTTAGAACTCTATGAAATACATATTTTCTAGAGCAATGCATTAAATTAAATGTTAATGTCAAAATCTTGACTAGCTAATGATACATTTTCTTTACATTATAACAGTGATATTGAAAGGAATCTGAGCGGTATCACATAATTATATTCTAGTCTCTTTATTTGTAATCCATGTCCACCTGTTACTCTAAAGAGTCATCTGCCTCTTACGGATTTTTTTGTCATTAGTTGTCATGAAAGCAATATCCTTGAAAGCTACTATTACTGGGTTTTTCATGATCTAGATCACATGCCTCTCAAAACCTTGTTGATCCAGTTAAGTACCTGGTGTCTGTGGTCTGCAATGCATGCACAGACCTACTAACAAGTGCATGGACAACTACACTACAACACTGGACAAATACATGCATTTAATGACAGTATGCCCCTCACCTCTGAACTAAGGTTGTTTAGGTCACTGCAGACTTGAGAAAATGTTTCCTCACAACCAGCTGTAGCCTGCAAACAGTAGGACAATATATTTAATACCTCATCGAATTTGTGACCTGAGGTAACAAAAATAGACAATGATACTGCATGACAAACACATAATTATACATTTCGGAAACAACTTGTGTACCTCTACTGTACTGCATAACACATCCAACTTTTCGCCGAAGTCTACCATACCTGATAAGAGAATTATTTACATTGTTAATAAAAGTACTCTCTGAAATAATGCATTTGCCATTATCTCTGAATACAGCAGGCCATGGTACCAGTTTAGAGACAATAGGATATTGAGTAGGTTAGTAGTAAACAATTTAAGAAAATGTCCTAGAAGTGTGTCCACATACTATGTCAAATTTTTGTTAAAAATTCCTGATGGCTGCCAATTTCTTGATAGTAATGATATTACAGAAGCATTTGGTCAATCTTACCAAGATCCATTCTCTGATTTTCAGGAAGAAGCTCAGTTAAACATTGGAAATAAGCCAGCAGATTTACTTGAGCAGACAAAAGAGTACTGCATAATGCCCTGAATAAACAAACAAAGGAAATTTATTGATCAAAAGCATGCATCAGAGTATGATATTGAAAATTATAAAGAAACATGAGGAGTCCAGTACTTTTAAAAGCTTACATGAAAAAAGTAAGTTTTCCCAGTTCCCCAAAGGTAAAATAATAGTCACCTATGGCACCGAGGCAGTTCTAAAGCATAGCCCTGGGTAGGGATGGTTAACTTTTAATGTCCAATCTGAATGACTGAAATCTGATTTTTCACTTCTATTACTAATAATAATAAGAAATTATTTCTAATTGGGAATAAAAGCTATTTCCAGAAATGACATTATATGAACTTTTATGGTTACAGTACAAAAGGCAGGCTGTACCTGTGTGTATCATATGCAAACTGTAATTGCTTTTCAACAAGTGAAGTCTTGGACCTCTGCAAAAGAACATTATTGAACATTACCTAATATTGCAAGGATATCCATAATCAGTTGTTACATATCACTTCAAGGTTATCCAATCAGTTATTAATCAGCTGTGTTTTTGTGATTTATGTGACGGTTGGCCACATTAAGATATCCATAACTTAAGTTTACTTTTGCTCGAATGTACTGGAACTAATTAATATGCCTTTAAGGAAGCCATTTCACAAACACACACCTACACACAGAAACAACTCATCCATACCTGGGGGGCTAAGGCTTTGTTACTGAACAATGCAACATAAAAAGTTGGTGTTGACACCCGTTGATTGGATGGTTGTTTACCAAGCCAGCTGTTCTTTACAGGCCTAACAATGCTGAAGAGTATAAACAGAAAAGCACCACACTTGAGTACAAGCAATTTTGTTTTATTGCCGGTTGAATTTGCTATAATTTAAGTTTATATGAATGTTTAATTCTGTGCTAGTTCTAAAGGAGGAATTGCTTATAGCTCACCTGGCATGGTCATTGAAAGAAAAATATTCTTCTTTATCTTTCTTTTATGTAAGAAAGTCACTAGATGTGCAACTCCTTTAGGTTGAAAGTACAATGAGAAATGGTTTACCTGTGATCAGGAAGGCCAAGTGCTGTTACTGTGGCATGAATTGTGGTGTCCATGACAGCAAAGTGATAATAATCAAACAAGATGGGCACATGGTGGTGCAGACCCTTCACACAAGACATGTGCAGTTTTAATGTCTGTGTGCTTACACTTGTCAGTGACTCAACAGATTCAAGTCTGTACAATGAAATAACAAAATGACAGAAAATTATAATTGAAGTCACAATAATATTCCAAATCAAACTTAAGTTATCACAATACATGTAGCCTCTTTTTACAACAAAGTGATTTTCGACTAGATCTGATACTTGCAAGGATAGGTAAATCCTTTGGGATCTTCAAGGATTTGCTTAGGAACTCCCTAGAGTCACAAAAAGATCCTTTGCACAACTTTTGAAGGATCTTTGAAGATGCTTGAAAGATCTTTACAGGGACAGGTACAAGGAAAAGAAAAATCTTTGCAAGATTCAGAAAATCCTTCTCAAACTCATTAATAATTCATCAAGTTAAAAATAATAACCCGGGTTTGGATACCTGGTCTTAATTGGCATAGATTTTCATGATTTTGATCTTCTTTAAAGTTTTGTTTTGAAATTAAGAAGACATATCAAACATGAGAAACATAGTTTCATCGGCTATCTAAACACCTCATGTGTCATACTTTCAACTCTCTTCTTTGTGGCAGGTCGTTTTTCTAGCAGTGTTGAGGCTGCATTCACATCTTTCATTCTCTCTTCTTAGTGCTTGGATATACTGATTAAACACATGTTTCAGGTATAGAAGGTTTCACAGTTGCCGATGCCATCTTGGTTGTGGGGCAAACATGGCAAAATTTACAGTGAATATATGGGAAAAATTGTGATTTCGATGCTCAATAACTTGAAGAAGGTTGACATTCTACAATTTCTATGAATTAAAAGCTAAAAATACTCTAGCTAAAAGAGGTAACCGATCAAATTTGAAAATTGTACTCTTACTTAGAAAGCCGCAAATTTAAATTTTTGTTTTTCATATATTTGTCTATAAAATGGAGCCACCATTCGTGGGAAAATTTAGAAGCATTTGTATGCAAAACTAAAAACTAAGATGATTTCTCGCTTCTCTGCAAACTGATGCTCTTCAAATTTAATCGGTTATCTCTTTTAGCTAATTTCTTTAGTTTGCAATTCACAGAAATTTCAGAATATAAACCTTCCTCGAGTTATCGTGCATCAAAATCACAATTTTTCCCATACATTCACCGTAAATTTTGCTGTGTTTGCCCCACAAACAAGATGACGAGATTGAGATTGAGATTGAGATTGTCCAGGATTGTTACATCCCCTTTTACTATTCCGTGCATAAGCAGTGATCCATCTAGAAGTTGGCAGTAGTGAGCCCAGGGACTTGCACAGCCAAAAACCTGCGAGTCCCTCAGACAAAAGAGCGAGTCCCATAGAGCATTTTAGCTCATTTCCTGTGCATAATGTGTGGCTTCATTTGAGAAATGTCCACAGCTTAGTAACCAGGCAATTTCCTTGACACTAGTTTCCAGACTCTCCAGTCAAAGGCCTGGAGGTGAAAAATTTGTTGCAAACGAACTGGCATGTTTTCATTGAAGTCCCAACTATTTGAGGTCAGTAATATATTACAAGTTGTTTGCAATTTCTTCCACTGATAACAAGGAAAATTGCCAGTCTCATATTTAAAAGGTCTAAATTTCAACTGTTTACACAGGATTTCAAAAGATGGGAAAAGATGTTGCACATGCAACACTGAACTTTAGGGGGTATAAGATGAGTGACAACACAAAAATTCTTAATATGCAGTTCCTTGAAGATCCCCATAGATAATTCAAGAATTTTCATCAGGGATTCCACAAACCCTGACTCCTATACTCAAAATCCAATTCAATTACCTAGTATGTAGGTCACTGCACCTCCAAAAATTACCTAGAAAAAAACTGTTGATTTCTAACTTCTGCCCAAAAATGATTTCCAAACTTATTTATCAATGAATTGTTGTAAAAGTAATCAATCTCTCAAAATGGATGGGCAGAGGAAACATCAACAATAATTTCTGTCACAACTATTTATGCACACTAAAACCTTGTTAACCTGGTCACCAATAGGCCAAAAATATCAATATCTTGAGAAATACCACGACACTTTTTAACTTTAAAAACATGTTTCGACAGAAACTTCTGTCATCTCCAGTTTAAAGTACAAAGTACAGACTGAGTTGAATATATAGTGTGAACCAAAAATGCTAATTAACTATAAAGACATAAGGAAACATGACAATGTAAAATATTACAAAGAAAGTTTTAAATTAACGTGATAAAGTTGATGATTAAGAGAAGGTTTTTCCCATTGAATATGAATGGCTTCTTTTATCTTTAGCTGGAAGGTGGTGGAAGCGTTACCTAGGATGCTAACACAGTCATTAGAGCATAAAGTGCAGCAATGTTCAGAATTCTGTAAATGTTTAAAAATGTGCGACGACCTATCACTGAAAATGTGCTCGCGTAAGCGTGTGGAAAAATGACGGATAGTTTCGCCGACATAGCAGGCACTACAGCCCGCACACAAAAACTTATATACCACACCCGCACGGAGCCCACGAGGGACAGGATCCTTCACACTGAACATGTTGCCAATTTAAAGGATGCGAAAACTAGCTTAATATCAGTGTTCATTTTTCCA
>CM042753.1:4485223-4515223 GCA_022496165.2 Catalaphyllia jardinei | reverse complement strand
TGATTGTACTAGCATTTCCACATGTTTTAAGTCTAGGATCACCCACATCATCAACTGCTAAAAATAAGTCATCTTTGACGAAAAAAAATCTCACCTGAGCCAATATCAAGTCGTTTCTCCACCTCTGTGCTTGCTGCAGCTTTTACAGGAGGCTTAAGTGTACAGCGAATCTGATAATACCTGAAAATTAAAACAGATGAGCCCAGTTACTCTTTCATAAAGAGTTGGTGTTACTTTACCTAAGAAACAAATTATTAATTTCAGCAGGCCAAGAAATGTATAGAATTACACCTAACAACTCTATTTCTGTCTAAATGTAAACATGCAGGACCACAGGTTTTTGGTTGATGGCAAAGAAATAGCCTTAACACTTTTCTACATTATCATTCACAAAATTATGCAAAAACAAGCTGTCCTCAAAGTACCCATTTTTTCTCATGAAAATAAACTAAAGATATAGCCTGTTTTCAAAGTCTCAACAGTACATGTTTTCATTATTATTCATTTAAGAAGTTAAATATAATTGACATGATTATATAGCTGTAACACAAAATATGCAAAGTCTTTGTGAGAGGGAATGTACAAACGATGAGCAATAAATATTTACATTTAAGTAGCACTCATTCTAAAATACCAAATACTTCATGAATATGAAGTCTACAAAAAATGATATTATCAGCAGTTGGGTTAAAGGGCAACACTAGATATATATCTAAATATATGTAAAAAACAAGTGAACAAGAAATAATTTGCTGAATTTAAGCTTATAATACATGTTAGAGTTTTTGGAAGGTAAGATACCACTGAACGTTCAACTGAGCCAAGAAAATTAAGATAAACAAAAGCGGCGGTAGAAGTAGCTGAAAATGACAATTAAACATTTTAAAATGAGACATACCCGCGTTGAAAGAGATCGACATTGTGGAACGTCGAAAATTCCACTGCAAACTCTATGGTCGCTTGTAGATCTCCAAACATAATTCACTGCTCTCCAACTGGACGAGAATTATGAACGGCAATTTCTTTATCCAACAACGTCCTACATCTCATCTGATTTCGTTATCTCCTGGCAAATATTAGTCCCTTGAAACTGCTGAAAAAAATTATCCATCATGCGAGTACGCGATAAATATTTAGCTTAAACCATGTAACCGTATTAAATTGTGTCGAGTTTAAAACGCGCGCTTTCTCGAGACAGCGTCTTGCGATATTCAAGAGAGTAAACTATTTTTTAGATCAATATTGTTTCCCGAATTTAATAACTCGCAGTTTTAAGTGGCCTTGCAATTTCCAATTCGTCACTGATAAAGAGGGACGTACCGATCGATCGGCAAAGCGTCAGTCACAAAAACAATTTTGTTCTTTGTAAAAGCATGGAAGCTAAAGCTAAAAAATTCAAAAAATACCTCATAAGTAAATGTACAAAGACAAAATGTAAAAAATCCTAAAGTTAAAACCCGCTTTTCAGTTCCTTTTGGTATAAAGTATGAACAGCACTCTTTACAACTGTGATCTTTTACGATGCCAATTAATTAACCTTCCGAACGCGAAATATTCTTTTTTTTTTCAGCTTGAGCACTCATACTTAAGCAGCAGTGTAAACCGTTCCCAAATAAACTATTTGTACATTAATAATGCACAAAGCACACAATATGAATGTACCTGAAGTTGTTTAGGGACTTGGTTGTCTTCATGAAAAAAACGCTAACCTACCACTTCCGCCGCCATCTTGTTTCTCGTCGCTCTCCAACACAGTACCTCTCGACCGCGTGTATACGAGGGAGTGCTGGGATCCAAGTTGTTTCCAGGGAGACGGATACTGTTTTCTGGTCACGTGATATCTGTTCACTTATTATGCTCAAACATTGTGTCGCTAGACAGTTCGTGCGATTATTTCAAAATGGGAAAGATTACATTGGAAATGTTGGCAAAATCTCCAAGTCATACAAAGAAAAGAAGAGACGAAACTGTGCAACAGTATGCGCGAAGGTTGACTCACCTTTATTTTTCCGAGAAGAACATCGATGAAATTGTAAGTAGACCTGTATGGTTTCACCGATTGTTCGATTCGCCTGGCTCGATCGGTATCTCGTTATTTGTAAACCATATATATTTCAATTGTTTTTGGTCATTAAGCTTCTAGTTATCAACATTTGCTTATAAATTGCTCAATGAGCTTACGACACAGCGACATGCAACTTTATGTTGTACCTGAACTTGTAATTTTGTTGGAAAAGTTGTAAGCCCTTTTTGAAGACAAAAGCTTTCAATATTGTAAAGAGCTCCTTAAATAAACCCTTTTCCTGGATTAATACAGAGTAAAAGATAATGTAAAACTTTTTGGGCGAAATGTTTGCAGTTCTTAAGCATTTTGCTTTGTACTGACCATTCTGGAAATATGAGTAAGCTACATAACTTAAGCTTAAACTGTTTAAGATAGTGTCATTGATCTCATTGCAGGACAATCTCTATCACTGTCGCAACCTGTCAGTTCTCTACCTTTATGACAATAATATTTCAAGGATCAAGAATCTTGGATTTGCAACCAACCTGACACACTTGTACCTACAGAAAAATGAAATAACAAAGATAGAAGGACTAGACAACCTAAGGAGATTAACAAAGTTGTAAGTAAGACTCTTCTTTACTCTGATGTGTGTTTATGTAGCCTCAAGCAAGATGGACACACTCTCCAATGAGTGTGTTATTTAAAGAGCACTTATTGGTGTTAACATGGCCTCGTCTAGGCCCGAGAAGGGTTGTGAGAACTCAAGACAGTGATGCAGATTAAATCCTTGACTACGTCTCAGGTTTGTATAACAATTGAATTCTTCCAGCCCTGTAGGTGTTCAGATGAGGCTATGTAAATATGGAAAAAAGGCTCTATTATTTTTAGACTAGCAGTAATCAAAGATTATGAGAGTGCGGTCGACACCGTATAAACTAATATACAGATACCTTAAATGATTTCCCTAGCTGACTTTCAACCTCTAAAACCCAACCTTTTTCATCAACAACCGGAGTTTTAAGAAAGGTATTTCAGTGACAAATTCCATGCCATTCTGATTGAACAGGTCTCAGTACAAACTACCTTGCGTGACAGCACCAGGTTCCGACTCACAAGTTTAATAGGACTACAATATTTACACCAGCCAAGTTCAGATTTCGTGCTAAATATTCTCTTGTAATTTGTAAAAGTATATTTTTTACAAACATTATTCTAAGCAGGAAGCTCAAATATAAGTACACATTTGCAATCGTATGCTCGTTCATCGTAAACAAACTCTGTGTGACTGATCCAGTCAAGTATTTCTGCTGGCCTGATACAAAGTATACAGTATTTACATTTCCGTTCCCTGGCTCAGGTTCACTCTTACGCATCTTATAAAATAAACAAGTTCCTCATGAGTCCGAACGAACGTTTAAATAACATCATATTAGAAAACAGGCCTAAGGAAGCACGCGCGCTGATTGGTCAAAAAGCCTGTTTGTATAACTCGATGTAGACACAGAACTAAGTGCGCGCTGTTGACGTAGTGATGGCGCGAGCAAAGAGAATTTACATTTTGCTAATCAAAGTTTACAAGTTGTTTTCCTTTTTCTCGTCGTGGTGTTTTCTAAAAGAAATAGAAAACATGTACTCCGTGTTTGTATCGAGTTATACAAACACTCGTGAAAGTTTGGGAGAACTCGAAAAAGCTGTGGAAACACTCGCCTGCGGCTCGTGTTCCCACAGCATTTCTCGTTCTCCCAAACTTCCACTCGTGTTTGTATAACTCGATACAAACACGGTACATGTTTTCTATTTCTTAACTATTGAATACAATACTACTTAGCCTCAAAATCCCACGGCAAAAGTATCCAACGCTACCTCTGTGATCGAGAGCGCATGGAAAGAAAGTTAATAATATCATACTCGAAATGACTATTGAATATAATACTTATCCAGTCTCAAAATTCCAACGCAGCGAAAGAATCCAACAGTATCTTATCGTGAGTGCAGGAAAAAGACTTAAGTTTGTGTATGGTCTGCTCACATGCCCACATGTTCATCACATGTTTTATGACATGTCTCAATGCATCACATGTCTTATTACGTGTCTTAGTTACGGTACCCATTTACTGGCCGTGACCATATAACTACGCCGTGACATAGTTAATAACTATGCCATGACATGCCCCTGCAAAAATTAAGCGGGGTGCCCATTTTTGCACCCTTACAGGAATGTGGATTTTTCAGCCTATAACTTACACAGGGCAACCAACTCTCCATAGTCACGCAACAAAATTAGGCTTGCATTCCACTTTGTCGAATGCAATTTAAACAATTCTTAAAAATATGCGCTAAACTTTACATTCTCGCATCAAAACACACCTATCGACCGATGAGAGTGCACGCAATAGTTCAGTTGGTGAACAAACATATATAACCAAAAGTTAATGAAATGTTCTATTACAGATATCTTGGTTCAAATTCCATCACAGTTGTGGAAGGATTGGAAAACTTGGAAAGTTTGAGAGAGCTTCACATTGAGAAACAGAGTCTACCCCCTGGTGAAAAACTACTATTTGAGCCAAGGTCACTTCAAGCCCTTTCTGTAAGTATGCTTCTTTTGGTTTGAATACAAATTCTCCCTACTGGGCTCTATATGTCACTTATATGACTTGTTAAGAGAAATTGTAGATTTATCGTGATGATGATAAATGACTTCTCAGAAGACAGTTACTTATCATGTTTTTGTTTTTGCAGAAATGTTTGTGTGTATTGAACATTTCCGAAAACAACATAGACTCCATTGAAGAGCTGAAATGCCTAAAGAACATGACACAGTTCTTTACAGAAAACAACTGCCTTTCAGATATGAAGGTACAATGTAAATTTCTCTGTGATTTTACATCGTTCTCAGACTTGTAAGCACAAACAAAACGCTGCACATGATTTTCCAAACAGCAGAAAAACAAGTTCCTCTAAGTTACATTAACATAGATGAAATCTTTTTTTGTAGGAACTTTCAAGAGTCTTGTCATCATGGCCCTCACTGTGGAGGTTAGAGCTGTCTGGAAATCCTTTGTGTCTCAAGAAAAAGTACCGAGACAGAGCTATAGTCATGTCAAGGTCATTAGGTAAAGTAAAGTACTTACATTGAAATCTACATTTATACATTCAAGTTGTTCTTATGGTAAATGTTGCCGACCTTTTCACTTGCCAAGATATCTAAAACCAGTTGAGACCATTTGTAATGTTCATTGACTCTGTGATCTAACAGAAGTCAGATGAAATAAATAATAGATGAATTTCTGTGAAAATACATTATGGAATTATACCATAAAAGTTATAATATTTTGATTCATTGTATATTCTAAAATGTTATAGTGATGTTAGATGGCAAGGAAATTAATGAGACTGCCAAGCGATTTCTAATGAACTGGAAAGCTAGCAGAGATGCCAGAAGACGGCAAAGGAAACAACTGCACTTTCTTGAAGGAGGCACATCTTCAGACTTCATATCAAGCTCATCTAATGCCCTCTCTAGTATACCTTCCCTTCCACCAATCACTGATGGGGGTTATGTGATTAATCCTGGAATGAATCCTTTAATTTATGATGGAATTGCACCTGGAGGACCCCACTCAGTTGCACTTCCTCGGGGCACAAAACCATTAGCTGCAATAATGCAAGCAAGGGCTCCCAACTCTACACTGTTAAACAGGAAACCAGCAGATGACATGTCACAATCAAGGTATGAACATCAAATCTTTCGTAAGATATTACATGTAATGTTAGTAGTGGAATTTTGTTACATGACCAGAGGCCTGTTTCTTTAAAGCCCCGGAAACTTTTCAGGCCCACAAAGAAATTGTAAGTTCATCTGTGTCTAAAAACAGAGAAGCATGTGCACCTGAAACTTCTTGTACGAAGGGAACCTCTGTTCATATTAAGAATATGTGAATAAAACAGCTCTGTAATCATAAGGTTTAAGATTTTGCTATGGCTTTATGGGCCTGAAAAGTTCCCAGGGCAACATTTCTATGCAGCCATCCCCCACCTCTTGGAGGAGGAAGACTAACTTCTGAAGTATAGCTTATTCTGTGTGCTTACACTTGAAACTTCAACCAAAATCATGGATAGAAAAATGAAACACATTAAGTTAATCAGCACTCTCTTTGTCCTATGCAGTCAGAACAGTTAAGAGTATTTCTCTTACTAGATAATTCAGTGCGTTGAAATATATCTTCTGTTATTTGTTTTTCAGATTTCCCAACATCTTTGCACCTCCACGTCCCATCATATCTGAAGGAAATTGGGAAAGTGACAGTGACGTCCACAGTGGACCACCTCTCCCATTACAAACATAGCTGCAAAATATATTACTTGCGATTTTGAGAATTTAGATTTTAGAATTTTATTATAATACATTTTGTACAATAAACAATACATTGTTTTCTCAAAGAAAATTGAAATTATATTTTCCTTGCAAGAAATTAAGAAGATGAAATCTTCAACAGCTTTATTTCAATTTCAAGACATAATATACAGTTGATGTAACATATCAAAGTTACAGGTTTTAAATTTCGTGTATATATTGCTGTGAAATTATCTTGGTTTGACCTAAACATTTATTCAGTGATAATCTCAGTAATGATGTTACAACAGTCATTACTAAAATGTACATACATGTAAATGATGTAAGTATTGTATTATGCATTATAGTATTTATTGACTTAACAGAATATTCTTACCCAACATTATTGTCAAGAGGGACACTATATAACTTTTAATCAAGTCAATGTACTAAGACATGGCAATTGAAAAAACCTTTTGATAGCAGTTTGTCAGTCAGAGGATGGAAAAAAAACTATTATTTCAAGAGTGACCAGCTTTTTGTGAGTCAGAGTGTAAGCTGCACATTACATACGATATATATATATATGGCAGTAACAATAATTATAGTAAATTCATTCAACAAAAATTTGTGATATCAATGCCTTCTAAATCTTAATGACATATAAATTTCTCTGTATAATGTATGAAGCTAACTAGAAATATATATTTTTTTCTAGAAAAAACCTTGCACTAATAAATTCATTGAAGTTTGCAAACTTTTGAGTACATGCAACTAAAAACAGGCTCTTTTTAACATAACCAACAATGCAGAGCCTAGTTTACCTGTTTGCCTTCCATGCAACTCAGCCATTACAACATGGTTGGAGTTAAAATAAACATTTTGAAGAGAGAATTTCTGTTCCCTCCTATATTTATTGTGTCCTTAGTTGTACCTTTCTTATCAAGCTAAATAATTTTATCTATAGTTTTAATCCTACAGAATTTTCACACTGTCAGTAATCTATAGTAATCTTTCTTGACATAAAACAGCACATGAAACTTAATAGTTGCATGGACTTCTGCTGTCCTGTAGTTCACCTGATCTACCTCTGGCCCAGGAAAAAATAGCAAATATAGCCACTTTCCTTCTGTCTTTCCTACCTACGACTAATTGATTTGCCAAACCAGATATCTGTGACAATCTGTCAATACCAATTTATTTACCAATGATAAGTGTATGACATGTACATGTAGGTGTCTCTGGAGTTTGTCCAGTGTTCAGTTGATTCCTCCATTAACTGGAACTTGTCCACCGCGATTTGATCCAAACAGACACTCAAACTTCTTCACATATATGTCACAGTGCTCACCTTTGAAAACAGAAGGACAAAATAAGAGATCACCATAGACGACAAAAAACATTGAAAAACTAACCCTACATTCCACAACAGGATTTTACGTGTAAACTAATGGCAGACATAAATTAACATTCTTCTGGATCAAAATACAACAGGACAACGAGGAATAACTTTTAAGCTCTCAATATACTCTTGAAGTACTGACATTAAAGGGCCCTAGTCAGCCACACCTTTGTTTTTGTTTACATGCGAGAATTTGGCTTTTATATTTTGTTTGGAGCCTGTCAAAACGAAAAATCACTGTGAAACTACCCCAGATACTTAAACATATCTTCAGGAACACACCTTACAGTAAATCAATAAGATTTCGCTTCACCATACTATATGAATAATTTCGATGGCATCGAAAATGGTGGAGGCTGACTAGGACCCTTTAACTTCACCACACTCACAACCAACAAAAGGACAAAATATCGACTTAAAAATGAAAACAAATTTTGCACCTGGAGCAAAGTCTGGGTTGCCACGTAGCCGCACATTACGTTGTTCAAAGAACTTGTACACTGCAACAAAGAAAAAGACGTCAATGAAAACACAGGTATTTATTTGCAAAAGAAGACGAGAGGAAAAAGAAATCACGTGAGATGTGTAATATCTGACTGACTGACACTCTGACTGACTGACTGAATGAAGGAATGAATGAATCAGTGGCACGCCTGCAAACTAGCTTAGTGCTAAGCTATGTGCATATCCACTATAAATCAGATTATGAATGAATGAACCAATGAACAAACAGATGGACGGACAGATGGACGAACGAACGGATGGACAGATGGACGGACGAACGAACGAACGAATGACACTGGCTGACTGGCTGGCTGGCTGACTGGCTGATTCGCTGACTTACTGACTGACTCACTGACTGACTGACTCACTGACTGACTGAATCACTGACTGACTGACTCACTGACTGACTCACTGACTGACTGACTCACTGACTGACTGACTCACTGACTGACTCACTGACTGACTGACTCACTGACTGACTCACTGACTCACTCACTCACTCACTGACTCACTGACTTACTGACTGAATCACTGACTGACTGACTCACTCACTGACTCACTGACCAGCCAACCTACTAAGCACACAAATATTTTAATCCCAGACTTTTGGCTGCAGGTGAAAAGGCAATAAGAACAACTTAGTATATCAAGTTGTAATCTCTTGGCATACCAGTGTAAAAAAGCATGGAATCTTCAGGGTTTGAGGCAGCTTCTAAAAACTTTCGAGGTGATGCAGAGTCTTCTGCACCTATCACGCGGATGTAACGCAATGCAGGTAACACCTGCACAAAGGAAAACACAAAAAGAGATTGAATATTGAAATGAAAAATGGAGTGCATTCAATATTCTAGAAGAGCATTATACTAAACAAACTTTTCAAAGTGTTCATTTATTTGTGCAGGGTGGAGACCTACTTGTTGTTTAGAAAGGAGAACTTCTATTATTTCCTCATTGGCAGTGTTAAGTCTCTAAAAGAAATAATAAAATAAATTACAACAATTATTACAGGTGCCCATAAAGGGAAGGAAAGTTACCTGAGCACTGCTTAGTTTCAACTCAATAGCATGGACTTGCTCTGGCTGAGTCTTTTAAAAACCAACTTATTTCACCAAAAATGCTAACATTCTCAACACATGTCTATGCAATATTAATATCAACGGCACCTTCAGCATATCCAACGCTAGCTGATAAGTTGGAGGGTAAGTACTTTCAAGTGACAACATGAGACATGCCTGAAAAATAAAAAAATTGAAAGGAAAATCAAATATTTTTTTTAAATATGAACAAATCATCAGGTAAAGGCTTGGCGAGAGAATGATAATTTGCAAGCAGTAGATAATTATTATAGTATTTAAGGTCATATGTAATTCAAACACAGTTGATTTTCTTACCAGTGGTTTGGAGTCACTTATAACATGATACTGTAGGAACTAAAACAAGATATTAAGACATCAAAACAATGAATTTATGAATTATTTCATTACACTTTCATCATTTCACTCTTACAGGAGATATGAACTCACTAAATTGACCTTGCTCCCAATGTGTGGCTTCATAGCTCAGTTGTAGAGCATCGCACCGGTATCGCGGAGGTCATGGGTTCGAATCCCGTTGAAGCCCTGATTTTTTTTTTCAGGCTTCTTCTTCTTTCCAATTGCTTAAATTGGAAATTTACTGCGAGGATCATACTTCACTTGCATCTATAACCGCAGTTCAAATATGAATTATTTCATTACACTTTGTTGTTATTCCATGGGTATCAGAATCCAAAATAAATAAATTTCAAAACAAACTAAGACGTCAAATAAAAGACTAAAATTGAAGAGGCTTATCATACCTGATGCAACTGGTAGAAACACTTGTTGTGTACAAGAAGATTAATAATCAATTCATAAAGATAGTGCTGTGAAGGAGAAAGAAAAAGATCATGAGTTTGCATGACAACGATCTGATACATGACATGTAAAAAATAATAATGTAAAAAAATAATGAAAACTTAGTTACATGTACATGCATGAGGAAACTTCAATCAGGAAGTCAGTAACTGGTTTAGAGCACACTGAGTAAAACACTGTTAACCAAAACAGTGAGCCTGAACACTCAATGGTCCATTCCAGCATCTCAATCATTGAGGACAAATTATCACAAAAAGCAAGTGGGTCAAAGATAAATGAGCAGGCTGCTTTGGGAGGAAGAAATTCCCTTTCTCTCCACCAGACCCTACTTGCTTTTCTTTTGGTTGCCTGTTTTTTTCAGTTGTTCCTTGTGACTACTAGCCAGCCAAAACAGGCCAGAATGTACAGGAAGGAAAATTTACTTGTCCTGGACAACCAGATGGCACTTTTTTTCTTTTTTCAAGCCATGCCTTATTCTATAGTGACTGTCGTAACAAAACAAATTGGGAAAAAATGTCAAGTGTTCTTGGATTTAGAGTCCTGACTTTATTGAACACTGCTGCTGGTTCATTATCCAGGCCTGAGATCAAGAGTCAACCCTCAATATACATAGCAAAAACAAAATTGCAAAGCTCTCCCTTTAACTGTGCCTAAGTTAAACTAAAATAGAAAATAAGCAATAACCATTATTGAATTGAATCTGTAAGATAAGAAATGCAGTGTTGAACATTATATATAAATCATTATTCAGAGGAACAACTTAACAATAACCTGTTACTTCTCACCTCCACTTCAATCTCAAATTGATTCAGGGAACGAATGTACTCTACCAACACAGCAACCATAAATTTATACTTAATATCCTACAGAGAAGGTAATAGGCATTCAATTTACATAAAGTAATAAAAAAAATAACATATGAAGTTTTCAGTTTTAATAAATAAAGGTGTTGTTATAGCTGCACTAGAAACACTGGAAGTTCCACGGATATATTTTTTAACAATTTCAACGTAATATGACTGCAGTAGCAGATCAAAGGGAGGACAGTGGAGGAACCTCTTAGCTCAAGGTGTAGATCCACCACTGGATTGCAGGCTGAGTTCTATCGAAAAGAGTTTGAAAACACCAATTTTACCTATGATATGAACATATTATCAATAGCACAGTGTTTACCTTGCTATCAACAAACACAGATAGCACATGAGAATACATATCTTCTTGAGTGACAACAGTCTGACACCTATAAATGTATTACCAAATTGATAGAATGAACACAAAAAGCAAAACACTGCAGATTTACATGCCACTTATTAACAGAGTGTGAGGGAGGTCAATACTTCAAGTCTGAGGTATGAGATTTCCCTGTAATGACTGAATGGATCAGGTTTAATAAGTTATTTATTATATGGCCTTTTCAACGCTATTCTTAAAAGGAATACAATGAAAACACCGGAAGTAATTTTTTTTTTTTTGTAATTTTTGGCTTGCGCGTGCTATGGCTCTCTTCGTCGCTCATACTAAAGAAGTATCTGTATGCTAGTTTTTCTTTCTGCAATAAGTTATTGAAAATACACAACTCAAAAGAGCCGTTGAGCCAAGAAAAAATTTCATAATGCCCGGTCATTACAAGAAAATAATACCCACTCAGCAGCCAATCAGAGCGCACGTACTATTGCTGCCATATAATAAATGTTAATTATTAGATCACATCAAAGCCAATAGATCACTTTCAATATATTAAAATTCAGCATGGCAGCGAGGCTTAGAGAACACAAACAAAGGAAATTGACAGAATAACCATGTTTATTCAACTGGAAACAAGGAAGTTTAAGACCTAAAGTTATTAAGTCATCAAAAAATATCAGCAGAGTATAACAGTGCGAGTTTGAAGTAAAAGCGAGTGACCCTTAACCTAAACACAGTCAACTCACTGATTGAGCACCACTTTTTACAACCTGTGATTTTGAGTCCCCTTCCACTGCATTTCGCACTCAAAAAAACTCACATGATCAGAAGTAAAGCTTTCTAAAATGCCTATTTTACATGAAACTATTTCAATACTTCAGTTAACGTTTTTGTTAGTTGTCTATTGAGTGAAATAAAAATATCGGTGAACACAAATTTGCATAACACTCTGTTAACAGTGTGGGGCATTTTTAATTGGAGCGCTATTGCTAACTCTCTTGCACCTTGGGATTTACTTTACGCATCCAACTGTTTGATTGACAGCAGCTTAAATCTGAAAAGTGACTCAAGTATTCCTAAAGCTACATCTGATGACCAATCACATTCTCACAGCATTCTGGGTGATGTCAATCTTAATATATATGGCCCCAACTAGTACTTTTAATTAGTACTTTCTAGCATCCCGTGCTAACAATGAAGCAGATTTTAAAGTTTCAGCAACTTCACTAACCTGGTGAGCTGTTTTTGAGGTGATTGACCCTTCGAAGTATCACTTGACTATTAAACAAAAACAAGATGTTGTTAGTGATAAGCCAGAACTTTGAAATCCCTCTTTCTCTTCAATAATGCATTGATTTCTTTCATCTCCTTATACCTTCATTTCTTTATTCCTCTTTCCATATATTATAAATTTTATATTCCTCTGTTCCTTTCCTTCATCTATTCCTCCTTCCCTACTTCCTTCTCTCTCTCCATGGATCTTTTCATTCTTTCATTCTCCTTTCATCTCACAGTTTCATCATTTCATTCCTTCCTCCTCTTCTCAGTTTATCTTTCTTTCCCTCAATGCTTCCCTGTATTTCTCCTTCTCTCTAGTCCTCTTTCTCTCCCACAATTCCCCTCCCTCAAGTTATCTTTAGTATCACTCCATGATTATCATTCCTATTGCTCTCTCTGCCCCACCCTTCATACCAAAGAGTTCTCCCCCTCAATCCTCCAGGTGTCCAGACTTCTGTCCTCCCTCTATTCATTCCTCTTCCTCATATTAATAACATTACCAATGGTAAATCAAAGATCCCAAACTCACCTGTTGTGCAACTTGCTCCAGTTCCAGTGAGTAACTTCTATAAGCCAAGTTCACCCTGTCAAACATGCGAGCTATGACTGGCAGGCTACCCTGTCTCCCTGGCGTTAAGGCTGTCAAAATAGGAAAAAAACACAGTTTAAAATAAAATGTCACATAGACGAGCATCAAAAAAGGAGACAGGCAATATATGCCAAGCAACACTCTTCAATCATTTTTACACTCAGCTGCACACTAGACAGTGCTGTTTTCATATCAGTGCTGGTACCTCTGGTTTCTGACAGGAGGCTTCAACTGGTTCTCCCAACACGATACCTCTGAGGGGTATTATGATGGGGACATAAATTTAAAAATAACTAACATACATATTGAGATGCACTTACATTGTTTGAAAACTGTCAAAATCACCATTTTGCTTTCCTTTCTTAGCAGCAGGAAGTCAATCAACAAGCCCTGACATAAAGTTACTCTTAGTAAGCATACTTAATAGGATAAAATAAATTACAATCATAACTAAAATGTGGAATACATACCTTGTCACTAATCATCACCACCAAGGGCTCCAACTTTATCATGACCTGCCATAAACAACCTGAAGAAAACCCATGTCCCATTTTTAAGTGTCTATATGACCAACAGGGTTTTTGTAGTTTTGGTACATGTACCTCTATAATTTGTAAAAAGGCTTTCTCAGAAAAAAAAAACATTGGATTCTGACATTTGTAATGCCCTAAGTTCCCTCTCCGGCCACTCCTTCAACAAAAACAAACAAACTGATGTTGGCAAAGCAATCTGGTCATCAAGCAAGCAGAATTAGAACATCAAGCTTTGAGATGTTCCTGAAGTGACATCATTTTGACTAGCCTGCAGAACAGGTGGATTAGCAGGGTAAAAAGCCAATGGCATTACAAAAAGCCTGGAGTGCAAGTTTGAGCACAAATTGTGATTTCCTCGCTTCACGTTCCATGCCCATGCTCATGTTCATGCTCTACACCCGTGTGTCACACTTTGTGCTCTGCCTTGCTAATCTGCTGGTTCTACAGGCTAGAGAAACAAAGTATGCTACTTGATGTTATGAGCATCATGTCACAGAAAGAGTGCTAACTAAAGGAAAAACATACCTATAATGATCAACATAACAAAATAATTCAAGTACCATCCTGACTTCCTAATGGCTGCTTGTCATTCCATGAATTGAAGATTTAGAAGAGTTAAATTGTATCTTATTGGAGAACACAGCAGAAGAAAAGTTGCCAAGACAAAACAGGTCTCAACTTCTTCCAAGATCCTGAGTCTAAAGTTCTGATTAACCATCCATTCAAGGATGCTGCTGGCTCTCTTTGATCTCATTGCTGGATAGTGGATTTGGAGAGGGAGGACTATAGGACCCTGCCACCCTTGCCACTGCACGCAGTAACATTAAACTTGTCAAAATTGTGCAGACAATGACACTTACCAAGTTTAGCATCTATAATGATGTTTGGCTGAAACACTATCCAGTTTTGAGAGTCTGGAAAGAACATGTTAAGCAACTAGAAAGGTTGTGATTAAGAAGAAGATACTAGCATGAATTCGCAAAATGTGTTCAATCTTTTCTTAAAACAACTCTAAACTTTATGAGTAATTGACACTGATGTTTCAGTACAATGCACTATTCAAATAGTACATTGAGTTAAATGACACAAAACTAAGTCAGCTTGTCACCCAAAGGTAAATGCATCCTACTTAGAAATGGCCTGCTGAAAATCCAAGGCTCAAAATAGTGTAAGGATGATTATGACTACATGTAAGTCATACATATCACAACTTAGGACTAGCGTCTTAACTGAACTCATAGGATATTTGTAGATGCATGCTCTGTGAGTGGTAAACTCATGTGAAGATCACATTCAATAATTAACTAAAATACTGGCAATGGTAAGCTGTTGTGTACAAAAAAGAATTTCCACATGCATCTATCACAGGATACACATGTCACACACTATCCTTTTCTTTCGTACTGCACCAGTAGAATCTTTCTCCTCTGAAACAAAGAATGTGAACAAAGAAGTCTTTTACAGAGCGAGCAAGGCATAAGGGTCAACCTAGGCAAAGCTTCAAATAAGCTCCATAGAATGATGCAGCAACTCACTATGTACAGGTTTTATCAGGTTACCCAACAGCACTGCTGTTAATTTCTTCAAGTGATGTGGCACACTTAAGAGTAACAGCCACTACTCTTAAGTCATGCACCTGCTCCTAAACCAGAGATTATTAATATAAATACATTTTTCTGCAATTGGATAAAAGTGCTGTGCACTGCTCAAGCTTAACAATGAACAGATGTGATTAAGAGTATTGCTATCCATCCTGCCCTCTGCTCCGCCCCCCCCCCTCCCCCCTTTGTATCAGATGCTAGACTATCACAGGTTAGCATAACATTTTTTCATATTATTTACCCTTAAATCATGCCTTATAACCATTTATACCCCTGGCAGGAAAGAAGTGTTGTGTGAGACCATAATTAGTCAAGACTGTCCATGATTTGAGAGCAACACACAATGACCAATAAAAGCAAGCTGTCGAACTCAAATTGCTCCCTCTAATGTTTAAAGCACTAACTTCAGGCTTAAGTCAACTTGAAGATGATTCTATTTGCTTTCTAAGTTGTGAGACTATGGCTAATAATAATTTCATTTAGAAAAACTACAGGAAGTCCCTCTCTCCAAAATATTTCACATGATTAAATGCATGACTGGCTCCTTAATAAACAGTCTTGAAAACAATAAAAGATCTTCAAATGTATAGCTTACCTAACTCAAAAACAGCTTGTTCAAGTGGCAAAGGTGCTAACACCGGTTGAAAGTATGTGATCTGTCCATCAAAATCTCCTCTAAGCCTGACATCAAACAGCATGGATGTCTGCAAAAACCAAACAGATGTATGCATGGAAGAATATATCAGAGTAATAATATTGTGATTACAGTTAACAAATTGATGTCAGCTTTTCATGCATCTGTCCTGTTATTGATCACGAATTTTGTCATTGGTAACATTGTCAAAGTAGCTGTGGAGCCATGAGGCGATAGCCGAGTGGATCCGCAGACTACTTTGACAATGTTAACAAACTGTCAAATTGTCCGCTCTTGCTCGTTGCCACATCACATAAATTATAAATTCATGTGTCTGTCCGCTTATTGACGATAAAAATTAGCCAATGAGCACGCAAGAATTTGTGCTGTTATCTTAAAAAAAAGGTGATTGAATGGATATGTTGAAATTGGCCATGATTGTCAGTGATACCTAAAACGATAGGTATTTTAAGAAACAGGAAGAGATTACCTTGGAAGCTTGGTGATGAACAATGACAAGGTTGTCCTGTGGAAAAAAAACAATTATTAAGAGAGATTTTTACTTTCATGTAATTGTACATAATAGCCAAGCAGAAGGTAAACTTATAATCAGGGGTGAGATGCAAAACACTACAATGTAGCTTAGATTAAACCATTTTTAACTGGTGTTTGACGTACCACAACATTAACTGCAAATCTTCCAATCATGTTCAACTGAAGGACAGATACTTTCTTGGCTGGAATATCTCTGAAATTCGATATTTAATCTGACGTGACCTCAGAAAACTGTTAGTACTGTACACAAGTTAATTGTTTCATATTGTAAAATATTTGTAATCAGAAAGAACAATTTTGGAACTCATCATCTCTCCCCAAGCAGCTTGAGTGGCCAGATGCTAAGCGGCACATGTAGGAGAAATGTACTCAAACTTGAAGAATAAACCATTATCTTGTAAAGGCACATCTAACAATAACTGCATGTTCTGAGAGCTGTTACAACTGTTTGCACTTGATACTAAAAAATTTGATCTACATTATGTAGGTACCAGCAGTAATAAACCAGTCACCTGGCTCCCACGAACCCCTATCATGAATTACTTATTATAATAGTTTCTTAATTAGACTGCTACTCTATTGTGGGTTGCTTTGATGGATAGGCTGAATGTAAGCCGGATCTACCACTTAGCCTCTTAAAACTCTTGTTGCAGAAGGATAGTATGATTGGAAAAAAACCCAAAAGCAACTGATTAGAGACTAACCGCTGCAGCTGGTAGAGAACTATCTCTGCACCAATTGGTCCAGTGGTAGAACTTCTCTGTTGGTTTCTGAGGATTACTACATAAAGTTGACCATCGCTGAGGAGTTCAAACAGAAAAACAGAACGTTTGAATGATAATGCTGCATGCCTAGTCACTGCTTGAAATGTAATGTGACAGCGAAAACAGACTACCATTTAGAAGCCATTGTATGTGGTAATGTTTTTTTTTTGTTTTCCAGGATAGCTCTAACATTTAAGCTTGCCTATTACACCCTATAAATTAAAGCTAATAAATCAGTGCTTGAACTTAACGGTCGTCCACTTGACGAAAACGAGTAAAAAATTGCCCAAAATGACTGAGTTTTTTTGCCACTAGTCCTCTTGACAAGTCACCCCCAAAAATAATTGCTTTAACTTATATCTTGTACCCTGGATGCCAGAGGTCTTCTCGCTCGCCAGCCGCGAGGAGTGTCCGTCAGAGCTAGTAGTGGCAAAAAGGGCCGAAAGTGACAAAGCAAACAAAGAAATTCCGAAAAACATAGAGGAAAAATACAAGGCATTCTCCTGGCAGGTAATAGTCTGGGTTCTACACTGAAATGAAATGCATTGTGGGACTCAATATGACAGTTCCTTTCCATGTTTCCAAAACAAATGATACAACTTGCTGAAATGTCCAAATGAAAACAAGTTTAAAGCTCACAGAATACTTTCTTCAGAGGAAAGCAACAACGAGAGAGTAACATGACACCTACAACACCTGCTGCAGCTCCGATCAAAAAGTCACGGAAATTTCAGGGATCGTGGAAAGAAACGGAGTAAACTTCAGATTGCCAGGCCACTTAATACGTGTTTTCAAATGCTTGGTATATATAAAAACCACGAATACACGTTATACGAGTACATGTAACTTGTAGGGTGTTTTGTGCTGTTAATGATGGTGACATCTCACCTTATCTCAAAGAATTGTAGTCAAATTTCCATACAAAGTTTCATAGCGTCAATTTATTTTGTAAGACTACCAAACTGATAATGATGATGATGATGATGACTCTCAGGACGGCAGAAAAGATTTTTTTCAGTCTCATCATCTTGCACCACGGTCCTAACAATTTACCATTCACTGCCCATCCTAATGGACTCACATGTTTGCAAGGGTGACATCCCTCTCTAACAGACCAGTTTTCTGAGCCTTTAAAGCTGCAGGAAGATCAACCTCAAACTTAGGTAGCCGCATCACAGAACCTGCCTGCAATCATATGCAAAACAAAACAACACTTGAAATATCAGCACAAATATGGCAATATTTTGTCGTTTTATTTATTTATAATATCTTCTTTTCTGATTTACATGTACATTGAAATGTTTACTGGATAAGAGACCTTAAAAGCCCAACTTACTCTAAAGTGGTATGGATGAATAACATTTCCTAGACCTGATGATGACAACAGAAGCACAGCACTTTCGGGCTTTGGAGCAAGAAAATCACAAATTAAAATATAAATTAATAAATTATTATTATTATTTTTAATTATATTAAATAAATGTAATTATTCAAAATACCTACAGATATTATTACACATCATAGCATCAATGCATCGTTGACAAATGTTCCAAACAAGACAGCATTTTATTTTCTTTTTACAATGTAAATCATCCAAAACAATGAAATTCTGATTTTATTATTTCAAACCACAGCATCATTTAACTCAGTTGAAACAACCATAAATGAATTAATTGTGCAATATTTTTTTGAGAAAATATCCATGCGCACCCCATGGATTGGGGATTTCAAAAACCAAAACCTTTAAGCTGAACTGGCAGGGGTAGGGGATTCAAACCAAAAAACCTCTGACTGGCAAGGACCGGAGTGTATACTAGTCTAGATATAAAAAAATTCATATTTCCCGAACAAAAACACATTAAATTTTATTATTTGCCATCAAGTGGCTAGTACTCATTACAAGAATTGATGTATTTTATTTGTTGCAGCTGCAGTTTAAGACCAACAATGTAAGATCATACAAGTAAAGGGGATAAGTTTCTAAAGAAACTGTGGTGCTGCGTCGGTGGGAGTATTACAAGATAATTTGGTTTTATCAACTGAGTTGATAATGTGAAATAGCCACCGTAAAGAGATTCAGAGATTTACGGTGGCTAATTCACATTATCAACTCAGTTGATAAAACCAAATTATCAATGTAAGATCATACCCTATTTTGATTACAGTGACATGAAAATCTTACCAAAAAAACAAACCAGTTCACTTGAACACTGTAGTTCTTGATCATTTTCAGACTGTGTTTTTCTGGCAAAACCTTAGAACATCATTTAAACAAAACAACAACAACAATGTTCAGCCCACATTATTATCTACAATACTCTGTACTAAATATTTACTCAAAACAATTTCTCACAGAGGGTAACAGGTAGCCAAGGATGATCAACCCCAAATTATAAGCATTTGTTATCCTTTATAGTAGCAATAATGAAACAAAGCCATTGGTGAACAGAGTGAGTCAGAGTGGGGGGCCCCCCCCCCCTCCCCAGCTTGCTTTTTGCTTGTTGACTCATCTCTCGAAACTTTGCTCATCGAATTTGCACCTGCAATGTACATGTATGAGAGCCTCCTCACATGCTAAGTCTAGTTTGAGCATGCCTTTATTTCATACCTGATAAAATTCCAGCCCTTGGTTTGTGATGAACACAATTTCATTTAAATTGGTCCAGTTGAATCCAATGACATGGGCAGATTTGCTCTGTGTACAAGACAGAAAACAATTCAAGCCATAAACTTACTGATCATGACCTGTGACAACATCTATGTCAGGGAAGTCTAATCCATCAAATGAACCTTTTTACCAGTGCCATGCAATAGCAGTGGTTCCAGTTAATAACCACATTGAATTATTTTTGTAAATAAGCCAAGTTTCACAAAAATCTGTTGCACATGTAAATCTAGCCTATGAGCTAGTACTCCCTCTTTCAATTAGTCTGTCGAACGAGACTTGAAAGAAACTCGCGAGAAAAAAATGGCCGTGTGAGATTCTACCCTCTTAGTTGCCTAGAGTATCCACAGTGAAGAGTATCTAGTTCTAAGTTTCATTGGCCGTAAAAACAATGAAAATGATTGGAAAAAAAAAACTACCGCCATTTTTTTTCTCAGAGGTTTCTTTCAGATCTCACATTGAGACTTTCAGATCGTCAGTGAAGACAGCTTGTAATAAATTATCAGCTCACCTTGCATGTCTGGCTATACTGTTGGCTGTCAATGCCATCGGCAAAATTAATAAACTCCTAAGTAAAGGAAAGCATGTAGTGATGAACAACACTGAATTGCAAAATTGAATCAGAAAGATTTTAGTTCAGCACTCCAAGCTGTGACCATTTTGGTCCCCATGGCGAGTGGAAAAAATTCTTGGCGACCAAAATTCTGGTTTAGGTCGGGTGATGGTGACCACTTTACAGTTAAAGGTCGCCAAAAGGCGACTTTTTGAAAAAGTGAGCTTCCTGGCTTGGTAAATATCCACCACTATTCACCTCTACTTTGGTGAATAATTGTTAATTACTTTTTATAGGTTTATCTCCCATATCTGTCTCTTTGATAGATCTACTATCTTCTTTAAAGAATAGCAATATTTATAGCGAGGCAGTTCCACAAAAGACTCCTGAATGCCAACGATAATAATTGGGTAGCAATGTGTAGTGAATGTCTTCAGTTGGGCTTGTATGGGTCAGTGCTATTCTGTAATGTAAAGTGCCATGAGCTGCTTTAAAACTACTTGTTCATTTTAGAAAACATCTAATGCATCAGAAGCGCCAGGCTCAAGGCGACTGTTGAAGAGCCAAAGGTCGCGAGCTAAACAACTTGTCGCAATGAACGTAGCGAGCCGGAATGATTTACTAGTCGTTACTAGTGTGAAAGATGAGTACACATTCCAATCAAAATTGAAACTCAAATCTAGGTACTTGTACTAAGTCGAATAACGTATGAAAAGAAACGTAAATAACAGCAAAAACAAACTACTATTTAAAAAACTAAAAACGCATGGTTACAATTTAGCACTGCTTGCGGAAGTGCTATCACCAGCAAAGCATAGAGTGGGAAAATAAAACCAAAATACTGGAAGTATCTACATACACTAAAGGGGACTAATGCTACATAAAATGTGTTTTGAATTCAATGTTCGAAGAAGCAAAAGGCGAGATATAAAAGCTGGGGCATTAATTTCCACACGTGGGGGGAACGATGTAGTATTGGCACTGGAAAAACTATTGTATGAGACAAGTACTTAAAAACAAAAGTATAAAGTGGCTGCACTTTCACAATGGTTCCCACTTGAACTCAAAAGCCAAGGGTGACTCAATGAACTTCTATTACTAAAAGTTATTGGCAGGATGCCGCTATTTTGTACTAAGTATTTCCACATGTAAAGCTAATGATGTAACACTAGGGGCGCGTTCATTTGGGATCAATCCTGCATAAGAATAATTGGAATGACAGGTTCTCTTACCACAATTTTTAAGGATCTTTGAATTGCTAGTATCTTCCGGTCATAGGAAAATTTTATAGACTGCACATGGCCCACTGCTGGTACGCTGATAACAAAAATGACTTTAATTACTCAAAAGTACAGTAAATGCCATATATGACAACTAACGTGAGGTAATCCCGGTACGTATCCCCCTTCTCCCTTAACCTATCAAGAATTCCTTTAGAAATGGGCTATTACCCCACAAGAATTTGGTGTAATTCTAGATTTCTCTCCCATAAGTCCATGATATTTTTACCCTTCCCCTGATGAATTCTACTGTTCCTCAACAGGGGGGGGGGGGTGCATATATTAAAACGGAGTGGCCCATTGTAAATCATACTGATTCAGTTCGATGTAACTACGTACTACATAGCATCTGTACAGTCAGACCTCCTGCATGAGGAAATGCTCTGAACCACAAAAATCTCCAAAACAATACAAAAATAAAAAAAATTATTCATTTATTCTATTATTATCCACCTTTGGAAGGACAGGATGTAACAGTCATTGCTGCAACTATGATGCCTTTTTCCCCTCTTTTTTACTTAAATATCACACCTTGTTACAATACATAACATATTAATTGACAGATATTGGCAGTAAAATACAAAGTGCAAATAAATAAATAAATAAATAACAATCTAGCTATTACATTTACGATAATCCTTTTGTATGTTTAAAAAAGAGGAATAAAACAGTGTAGAAAACTATTGAAAAATGAAAATAGAAATTAAAAAACAGAAAAAAACGGAAACAGAAACACACACTGGGTACATCTACTTTGGGGATAGGGGGAGGGGGAGGAGGGAAGAGAACAGTTTTGGGTGTGGCCCCAGATGCTGTTTTGTAACAAAGTTTGACAGTATGTGGACGAGACATTCTTTTCATCAAAGTTGCACAAAGGAAGAGCTTATTGTATTTTATCACCTACTTGAAACTGATGAAGGATTTCACATCAGGCCCTCTGACAACAACACGGGTTTTTCCCTCAACAGAAGTCACAGAAAAGACCTGAAACAATATCCATGTACGTTCAAGAACTTAGGGCCTGTTCACATGGACGCAGGAGACCCTGGAAAGGTGATGTACCTCACCTACCCATGGTAAAGAAATAATTGTCTTCACATGCAACCCTGGGGACACAGGGTTAGGTCCAAAATGGAATGGGCCATGTTACAGTTGTGTGCTTAGTTACCTGGCCATGAGTGCAAGCAAGGCTGGAGTTGACTTTGATACAGACCTCTCAGCTTTTCTCATGTAAATGCCAACTAGTTAGCATACGAACAACTTGATTTGCACAATAAAAGTATTGAGGTCTGTATCAAAACAAGGTCAACTCCAGCCTTGTTGCCATTCAAAGACCAGGTCACTAAGCCAACAACTGTAAAATGGTCTATTGCTGGGTGGCTAAACACGCTTGTTTTCTTCATTTGTCCCGATGAAGCTGCTTTTTGCTTAAATGGCATTGTTGCAGGCAAAACTTCAGTTTGATTCCGCTGATTAGCCTGACTATCTGATTCCACACTTAAGGACGTTAACACCCATTGGTACTGCGCATCTATAGTGCACACGCTATTCACTGGTCATGCACATGCCACGTCATTTTCAAGTGTGCGCACGGAGTAGAAAACTCAGCAAAATATAGAGCCGATGGCCTTTGTGTGCAAATACTTTTGTTGGATGCATGGTGACCCCCACTTTTTTCGGCAAATCACCTCCTTTTCTGATTCTTTCCATTATACTAAAAAACAAAAAAATCTGTATGTGGGAAGTTTCAATTCTATTCTAATAGAGTGGAATTGGTACATTGATACAGATGAACATAACTTGGAAGTTGTATTTTTTTAAGGCTAATTCTAGCTGATTTATGAAATATATAGCAAATATCTATCAAATAGGCCTATATATGCTGTGTTAAACACACATAACTTAGATACGATTCTTCAACTTAAATAAATGTTGATAGTAATGAATCTGGCCAGAATTGCCTAGAATGACTGGAAATCCTAGAAATGCTATGATCTGTGATATGCCGTATCTTCAAAACGAGTTCGGTGACCCCTGATTTTTTTTACATTTTTAATCTAATCTTATCATTTTCTGCCTGCAGTCAAAGTTTCAAAAAAAGTCTGTACGTGGGAAGTTTTCGGGTGCGAACGTCCTTAAATTATCCCAACCATTACCAATTTCATCAGTGTTTTGGCGTTTTGGAGGTGAAATTGTTGAAATAACTCGCTACACTCTAGTGACCTGAATACCCCGGTTAGGCAGGTTACCCCACTCCACAGCTGTCACCTGGAGAAAAGTCGCCTCACGGAAGCGGGTTACCCGGACCGGCTAACCGGGTAACCCGACCCTAACATGTGAACGCAATCAAGAAAAAAAGAGATATTGTATGGATGGATTGGTTACCTCACCATTGCGGGGGACCTCACCTTCACTTCCATGTGAACTGGCTCTTAAGCTCAAGCTTAACTAAGCCATAACAGTAGAAAGCTTATCATTTTATTTAAAGCAAAGCTTGTATACGTTACTAACGTTTTATTTTCTCAGTATCTCTCACCTGTCGGTTTGCCTCGTCAAAAAACACGCTGTTTTCTTTGGTTACGGGTTCAAACCGAAGAGGATTAGGGCAAAGTTGAACATAGTGGCCAGACATCTTAGTGGTTTTGTAGTCCAAAAAGGTAATCTTATAGATCTCTGCAGCGTTCTGTCATACTTTAAGTGTCGAGGACATTTCAATACTCTTGCTTTCTAGCGTTTGACTATTGTAAACGTAACTTGTAATATTGTAACATTCTTTATACATATATGCCGCTTCTATCTTATGCTTATAGAGAATAATGAGAGAAGGAAGTGCTGAAAGCTGCAAAACTGAAGATCAGCGCTTCTTTAAGTCGCCGCCATCTTGGCTGAAAATGATGTTGATGAAAATATCAATTCTTCTCAAGCCCAGTCGAGGACATAGAGAATATACTTCCTCATCAAGCGAACAAAGTCACGTGGTACACGTCCTCGCAGTGGGCGGGCTGTACACAGAGCTCGTGCAGATTGGTGTAGTTTTTGAGTAGTTTTTTCCACCTTGCAGAACTGACAACTGCGATTGACTGAAAAGCAGAGGCCTATCTTCAATATGGATCCTAGATATGGCACCCCAAGGTCTGTTGATGCTGTAGATCCGACCTCGTCATACGATACATGGCCGACTTTGCCATCTACTCGTGAAAGCCGTGGCTCGCGTTGTCTCTGCTGTCGCTGGCGTTTGTCATGGTCTGCTGTGAGTGTTGTTGAGATCGCACTGATGCTCTGGACTGCTGTGTACTTCTTCTTCTTCACCGAAACCAGTCTGAAACACATTCTACCAGCGAACGACGAACAAGCGATCGTGCCACAGTTAACACAGTTATCGGAGTGGATGTTAAGAATGGCGGGGAGTTTGATATGTGTACAGGTTGTTTGATATGTGTACCTTGCTCCCAATGTGTGGCTTCATAGCTCAGTTGGTAGAGCATCGCACCGGTATTCGCGGAGGTCATGGGTTCGAATCCCGTTGAAGCCCTGATTTTTTTCAGGCTTCTTTCCAATTGCTTAAATTGGAAAATTTACTGCGAGGATCATACTTCACTTGAAAAATGCATGTGTTCCAAGATTACAATACTTTGAGTGAGCAAACATCGAAAAGGCGCTAAGTGGCTCATCAGCTGGATAAATTGTGCCTTCATGATTTGAATATTTTAAGTTATAAATCGTGATGCAATGAGAAACAGAAAGTCAGAGGCTGTTGTCAATTACGTAAGAAAAACTTCGTGATCTCTAGATTCGAGAGTGATTATGTCTTGATAACTATCTTTCAGAACCCGTCACCCCAATGGAATTTTGGTAATAAATTTTAAGCTTAAAGTAATCATATGCTTACATCCAGTTACAAAATGAGTTAGCTATTATGTATTGATAAATTTTCACTCCTCTTCTTACGGGGAAGGGAAGTCTGAAAACAATTTTCAAACAAAGTGAACCACTGTGACCTTGTCTACTTCATTGGATAGAAACATGAAAATAATATCTCATGAAAAGTCATTGGCTATTGGCTGTTGTAATGGTAAAATAACAGCCATAGTTTTATATTGTGATGTTAAATTTTTTTACATACACTCTGTGCCGTGGGATAGGAATTTTGGGGAGTTCTAAATTTTGTGTTTTTTCCCAAGATTTGCAAAACAAGGTTTCTGCAAAAAAAAAATTCATGCAAAAAGTTTCTGAGCTAAACTTTATTCCAGTGCAAAATTATTCATACAAACCACTCATTAGAATCTTGTTGATGCCGTTTATTTTACAGTGCATTTCACAAAACTTTTGACAAATGGTTTCTGAAGTTTGTTTGAAATTCTCGAAGTTCACTAGGAACTTCGCAATTTCATTATGTAGTTGTCAATGAGATCATGAAATGAAGTTATGAATTTCACATTGAATTTTGTTGGGAAGTTGCGAAGCTTGTCACGAGCAAAGTTTGCACCATTCGGTGTAGTTCGGAGTTGGTTTGGTATAATATAACTACAAATTAAACAAAGGGAAAAAATTCTCAACTAAGCAAGGCTTATTTTTAGCCTCCCACGCAAACTTTCTTAGGCTTGTCATACGTTCTTCCTTACGAACATCTGCTCAACGGACAGGCCACTTCCGTTCACTGGCAGTTAGCCTTTGTTTTAAAAGAACCAATCTGCTGTTCTGTTAATGTTGACATCTCTGTTGTTTGCTAGGCTGTTTGCCATGTGCTGTTTAGGCTCATTTATATTGTACGATATTTGCTTTTGAGGGGCAAAATATGGAGAATAAGAATTTTTCCGTGAAATGTTGCTTACTTGCATTTAATATTGTGGCGCTGGGCCCGGTTGTTTCATTAGAACTATTTGTATCATATCATATTTACCCACATCCGGTTTTTTCTTCGGACACACCGTAGCTTTACTTCGAGAAAGCTACACGTTTCTGTAGAGAGGTTCTTATGTTTCTTCCATCAATTTGGTTAAGCTTATGTTTCTCAAGGTCAATGAATAGGTTTATTTCTCCTTTTGTCCCTTCTGGCACCACATAATTGAAATGTAGCTGTTTACGTGCGAATCCGTTGACTGTTTTGCGTGTTGTATATCTCATTGTTTGACTTAGTTCAGGCAAGACGTACCAGCCCTCAGTGTGGATCTTATCAGTTGCCAATACCTCTAAAATATTATGTATGTCTGCAGTTGCTGGTGCAACTCGTACGTAAGTGAGAATGTTCAACATTTTGCGGCACAAATTTCTCGTGTTGAAGCGTTGGGTCAAAGTCGGTCAAAGTCAAGCTTTCCACGGATAGGCAGAGAAGCTATCATTGGCTCACCGCCAACAAACGGATGTGACTGGTCCGTTGAGCAGATGTTCGTGGGGAGGAACGCGTGACAAGCCTAAGTACGTCTGCGTAGGAGGCTAGGCTTATTTTATGATGTATATTTCTGAAATGTAATTTATTTATTTTAGCAGAGGGACTCCACATCACAGACAGATGGCGCAACTTGCATCTGGTTTACAGTAGAAATGTAAAATACAAAAAATCAACAACACAACATTGAAATGCTCTGTTTTTTCACACAATTTCTAGAATGACATATGTCTTGAAAAATGGTTGATAGATTTAAATGAAGTTCTACCTGAAGCTACCTGAGAATAAACCAACGTGACAGAAACAATATTTTTGTATTCTATTTTTAAGCATGTGTCAGGTGACATCTGGGAAAATTTAAAGGATCAGGAGATTTGTCAATGCACTTCCCATTTTAGCAATGAACAAATTACTGAAAACCATTAATTCCTAATTGATGTAACATCTTATGGTGTGAACTTCACTCACAATGAACTTCTTAACTTCCCAACAAAGTTCGGCATGAAATTCACAGCTTTGTTTCCAAGTTCGTGCACAATGTAATTGTGATAGAGTGACACTGATTACTAGATTTCTGCTTTCGACATCTCTACATGTTATTTTTCTTGCCAATTGCATCCAGTTTAATTAAAAAATGCAAAAAATATTGTAATATCAATGTAAAAAAACTGCAAAAGTTAGTACCCAGCAAGAAAAACCAGTCTCTTACAGTCTATTGCTGGTTTTCACATGACGTCACTAAAAGTCAAACTATTGATCCTCCTGAGATTTGACTTTCATAACGTATAAGAGCAGCTAAAAACTAATGTTCATACAAATTTTCACTCCGAATGAGTTCTTGGTTTAGCCATAAACTATGCTTGAATTTCTAAGTTTCTGTGTGACGTGGCATTTACATGACTGGTGAGTGAGCTGTGATGTTGGTTTAAAAAGTGACTTATTTCAAGGAATTCGACTATCTGAACAGTTCTTGTATTAGAATAAGATATCATTGTTACGTTTTTGAGTTCTTTGAGAGATAAATTCACACTTTTATTGCAAAACTCAGTGACATGTTTCTGCTTGTTTCCGTCCGCCATGCTGGTGCCCATCTAGATGGGCACCAGCATGGCGTCTCCATATAAATCTCTATAAATTTGGGGAGACGTTTCTCAGCATATCTTCCTTAAGAAAATTGCTGTGACCTGAATCTTGGCGAGAGTCTTTGCATATCTACCTTCTTTCTTTTCTCTGATTCTGGACTTAATCTGTCGAATTTTGATTTTTGATTTTGATCTATTTTGAATGGCGTGACACTGAAAACCAGCAATAGCATATATTACAGTCACTGCAAAGGTTCCCGCAAGATACAAAAAATCAGCGATTTGCAAAAAAGACTTCTGCAAGTATTTATTGCTTCATGGTATTGCTCTAACATACTGCCTATTGGGTGGTTTATAATTTGCTCAATTGAGGTTGGTGCCCCATAATCTTTGCCCTCAAATGCTTAGTGAAATGTTTAAAGAAGTAAACCCAATGGGTAACCTCACAGCTGAGATTTAAAAAAGACAGGCTGTTATAATTTGTATATGTAATCACATGGGGCCAAGGGCAATTAAGGATTAATTTCACTTGTATTTTCAAAGTTTCCACAAAATTGCCTGACTCGCAAAGCGACGAGGGCAATTTGGAAAACTTTGAAAATACAAGTGAAATTAATCCTTAATTGCCCAAGAGCACTTACGATTACTTGTTTATTACATCACATAAATGGCCAAATTTTTTTACAAAAGACAACTTTCAAGGTCTTGCCACGGGAAACCAACTTAATGCAGGCGCGCTCAGCCCAGTCAGCATCAAGTAATCATGCCCTCTTGATTACCAAAAGTGCTCTCGTGATTAAGAAAAAATGCCCTCTGTCTCAGCCAATCAGCATTCAGTAATTTTGCCCCGTATGTGATAAAACCCTTTACTGGCCCAAGGGGCCTCCCTTTAACGAGTAAAATCGTCTGGCGTTAGACAGTAAAATGTATAAGTCACTCTTGGGCAGGAAAGGGTTAAGCAGTAGAGGACTTTTTCAACTTTACATAGCCTCATCTAAACATAAGGGAGGTTGGGAGAAATTAAGACAGTTATGTAAACGGTCAAAGTTTTTATGAAAGATGCGAATGCAGCCATAGCACTACTGGAAAAATGACCTGAAAAAATTCAGGCTTTGAACGGGATTCCAACCCACGACCTTTCCGTTTCCGGAAATGCTCTACCAACTGAGCTACCAAAGCCACATGAGAGGGCTCGTGTCTGGGTTCAGCCCTTTATTTTCAGTGGATGTAATATTTGGCTTAAGTACACGAATTCAATGGTAATAGATGTCCAACAGTATTTAATTGCTACTGTTGGAAATCTATTACTGTGGTCAAGGTTTTCCATAACTTTTGGGAATTCTCCCAACCTTCCCAGTGTTATGTACTCAGTGATAGAAATTTTAAGCAACTGTTGGTTTTTTAACTTTGTTCCAGATTGTGCTGCTGATTGCTGGTATTGGTTGGGGCAATGCCATAACCAGAAAGATCATCTACTGGGGAATGTTAACAGGGGACATTTTGCTCGTTGCCATCCAAGCAGCTTTTGTTCATAGTATGTCAGAGTGGAATGCTGTCAACATTGCGATTGTTACTGTAGCATCTGCATTTGGACTCTTTAGAGTGATCACACTGATGTTTAGTCCTGCTTGGTGGTTGTGGGTGCCAGACCCTAACTACTAAACAAATGGATGCAAAATAATTGATAATAGGCCTTGATAGTTAAATTCTTTACAGAAGTTAGAATGCACTGTAGTTTTTGTGAGTTATC